>JAVJIF010016594.1:0-112573 GCA_038442645.1 Agave tequilana
AAGACATGGTTTGGTGCCTGACAGTATGAATAACCCGGATTGTGAATTGGTGGTGGGTTGATTTGTTTGACATTGGCTGGCTCTTTGTTTCTAGAGCCTCTATTCTCCTCATTAGGGTTGCAATCTTAGCTTCTACAGTTATGGATGATACTAGAGATAGTAGCCCTCCTTTTGAAGTTATAGATTGTGAATTCTTTGGTTTTTCTCTAAGACTGGCTCCCATTACAGGGTTTCTCACTAAATTCTCAAATAAATCCCAACCCTGATTCTCATTCTTTTGCAAGAACCCTCCCTGACACATGATTTCTAGCAGGATTTTCGTTTGATAATCTAAATCATCGTAGAGAATCTGGCACTGACGCCATTTTTCTTTACTATGATGAGGGCACTGAGTTAGATTTTTGAATCGCTCAAAGTATCTTCAAAATGGTTCGCTCGTTCTTACCTGAACAACATGATATTCTTTCTAATGAGGACAGTTTTTTGAATTGGGTAGAATTTCTTCAAGAAGGCCTTGACGAAATCATCCCACGTTGTAACTGAATCTATCGCCAAACTGTACAACCATTTTTTAGTTAGGTCCTTTAGGGAAAAGAGGATGAAACGTAACCTAACGGCATCGTCTCCTAACTGGAGAATACACATCCTAAGGCACACTTCTTCAAATTCCCTAACAAAGAGTATGCGTCCTCTGATTCTAAACCATGAAACTTTGGAAGAGTGTTGATGAATTGAGGCTTTAATTCAAAATTATTTCCATTTGCCTCTGACAGTTTTATACAAGATGGCAATGATGTTCTGATTGGGTAAAATCTGTTCTGAAGTGACGCCATCACCGATTCTGGATGCAAGGTAGAGAAGTGTTTCTGCTTAATATGGAAGTTACATGATCTCTAATCCACTCTTGCATGCAGCACACCACAAACAACATAACGACAAAAACAATCAAAAAGAATAAAAAAACAAACAAAAAGAAAAAAAACCCCAAAGCCTTAGTTTAAGGTACCTGGACCTAGACGACTCCTAACTCGTCAATTCTCTGGAGGAGGTTGTTGCAGGAACTCACTACAAGCTATTGGTCAGGAAAGGGCAAAACTCAGTGAGAGGTATCCGGGTGTGAGCTACGGGCCTTAATCACGTCAAACCACGGAGCTTTCGAGGCTTTGCCTCTCAATCCACTTTCCTTAGACACCGATTTTGTAAGAGTATAATTCTTGCAATTTTCACCCTCGGTTAATCTTTTAGTGAGTTCGAGATGTCCCTAGGGCCAACATCTTTCACTTTTTAGTTAAGACTTGGGATAGTGTGAGTGCACTTGGAGATGATTTTTTGGCTAAGGAAGGGAGATGAAATCTCCACCTTATCTTGTTTATTTGGGATTTTGCCCTTAATGTCAATTGTGCAAGTGTACAGTTTATTCATAACAAGGTAACACTCAAAGCGATAAATCACTCCAAAATGTTGGTTCTATTCTATATGAATGCACGCGTACCTTTTCTCCAGCACTCTTCAACAGAAATTAAAAAGAATTGAAATAGACATGTGCTCTAAATGCAGAGTCTAATCCAAATTTAATTAAGCAACAAATGATTTCTGTTGAGTTTATTACACATGTGTAAGATGAAGCATTCAAGAAAACTAAAATTTTTTTGAGAAAGCAATTTGAGCGGTTTTTGGCAACCCTGCAGAAGAGTTCGTTAGTACTTCAATCGGAGAAACTCGCTTTTACACGAATTTTCTGAGGGCAAATGAATCCTCGTGCAACGTCTTTGGCTACCACTTTCGCTTCCCGTGATAGTGAACTCCTTAGGACCTCTCCTACATACAAGAATAGAGAAAAATCTTTAGTATTGAACAATAAAGCCGTTCCCTCCCCGACGACGGCGCCAAAATTTTATCGACAAAAAAGCAAGCACAAGAATAAGTAAAGGAATGTGGGTCGATGTTACTGCTTTTGCGATTCCTCCGTAGTAGCGAAGTGGCTATACGAGTCGTATCCACAAGGAGGGAGAGCGATGAAAATTTGACGCGGCTTCTTTGTTCAAGAAAAGAGAAAGTTCTTTGTTTCAAATAAAGAATTTGAAAATGAAAACAAGTTGGTTTCAAGAATTATTTGAAATTGTTTGGTGGTTTGTAAAAATGATTTTTCTTAATGGTAAAAGCGCATGACTAACTTTCTACTAAGTGCTCCTACTAATCCTAACTTCTTGAAGATGTGGCCTCACGATGGATCATAGACAAGCATAACCCTTATGCATAGGAACTATTCACGTAGAAATCGAGTGAAAGTTCTTCCTTTAACTTTAGCTTTACACGGCAAAAGTTTGGACATTCCCTTATCAAGATCCAGTTGAAGGCGAGAATACGGGAAGACACAAGTGCACTAATGGTATCGGCAAAGTTAAAAGAAATCTCTAACTTACAAAAACAAGCAAAGTTTAAACTCTATAGATCATCAAAAACCCGTTAAGCATGAAATATAAGAGAGCTAATTCTTGTAAGTAAGTTAGAGTTAGAACCCTCGTCTTAAGATTCATAACTCTCGTTTGCACAAGGCTTGTTTGGTACTATTGACTCATTTGGGTTATCAATCAAGTTGTTAAAGATTAGCGGGTTAGTAGTTATTTAGCCATGCAATGAAGGAGTTAGTTAGATATGGTAGTAAAGAAACAACAAGAGAGAAAAGGTAAAGAGAAAGGAGTTAAACTAAAACAAAGAGATAGACACAAATGAAAGCACTAGTAATGGAAAGAAGAGAGAAGTAATTACTTGTATTAGCTTGTCACCCTCTAAATACAACTTTTACACACACTCTCTCTCTCTTTCACTCTAATGGCTAAACTAATTAGAAGAAGATGAAAAACAACAACTACAACTCCAAAATCAAATTAACATAAAGTTCCTAAAGCTCTGGATATCCCTTCCTGAAGAACCTCTGGGGGGTATTTATAGGCACAAGGGAAGAGGGCTAGGGGGACAACCCTGGCTAAAAGCACGGGCGCATCCACACCCGTACGGCCGAGAAAACGCAGCCCGGGCCACGTTTTCGCGGCCCTGCCATGGAGACCGCGCCTGGCTTCGGGCAGCGTGCCGTCCCTTCTGTCTCATGTCAGCTGGGTCTTCTGGATTCTGGATTTGATGTCCTGGGCTGACAAATCCTCCCTAAAGTCAATGGCTACTTGATAGGCCTTTAATCACCCTTTAAATGGTGATTTTGGGTCTTCTTCTTCATTTGCACACCATGGACCTAGGATCAAGCAAGCAAAGATTTATTAGCAGAATTTTATATCAAATAAATATATGAATGTGATAAAAATTATGCAAATTAGAGACTAATCACACCCCCACACTTATCTTTTTGCTCTTCCCGAGCAAAACAAAATAATAAAATTATTACACCACTTTCGCAGGTGACACAATTGCACTGAGCATGTGCAACAAGCCTTTAAACCTCTAGGTTTCCCCTAGAGGAAGTGTTTTCTCCTGAGGGTTTGCAGCGGATTGCACCCACAAAATCCAGTAAGTGAAGAAAAATATTTAGTTGTTAGCAAACTTCTTTCAAGAAAAAGAACTTTCAATCATCTAAGTAAAAATCACCGAATGATGTAAGACTTGGTTCAACCCTCATAAATCCTCCTATACTTTAGCCTTTATAAAAGAACAATTATGATTTTTCTTTAAATTTAGAAAGGATCTTGTACTTCTAACTCATTCTGTTATTTTACTTTAGATAGATATGCATAATGTGTAAGTGTGATGTACTTGAGATTTCTCAACTCAACTTTGAATATTTAATTTTATTATATTTATCTATTATTCTTGATTTCATTAGGCTTTCTACTTCACTCATGTAACACATATCAAACTGACGACTCCCAAACCAGATGGTTTTAGGGCACCAGGTGGAAAATACCCCTCAGGTCAAATATGCAAGTAGAGTAGGCCACGAAATCAAGATTTACTTATATTGTATATATTTATTATTTTTTTGGCATGAGTAATCATGCTTCTTGAGGCACAATTATCCAGCATTTTTTTCTTTGTTTTTTCAGAGTTGTCTCTAAATCCCAAGCATGTGTGTATGGTTTATTCATATTCTACTAAGGCTAAATAAAAGGTATAAGTTATTTTCCTTATCCCTCCCAACTCTTAGTCAAACCAATGTTTCATTTTTATTTAGACTAAAATAAAGATTCTTAATAAGGTTCCATTATTCCTACAACGTTTTGGTATTTTTATAAAGAGTGTGAAAATTCTTTTTTTTCATTCTGGAGATTTTTTTTAAAGTAAAAAAAGGAAAGAAAAGTGAAAGTGTTAGCACCCCCCCTCACACCTATCTAATGCGTTGTCCTCAATGAATGTCATGTAAATGCAAATGCAGTAAATAGGGTGAAGAAATGATTTTTACCGCCTTCGCCGACTCGGGCCGGCCAAGTGCGAATAGGCGAAAGAAATGTCAAAAAATATAGAAGGGGAAGCATATAAACAATAAGTATTTTATATATATTATATTTTTTTAGTTGTGTAGATGGCTGTGGTTAGGTGTATAACGAGACAAAAGAGTCAGCACACTATCAGCCGGTGATGCAGGCTCAGTGGTCAAAAAGGGCTTCAGTTTTTGCCCATTCACTTTAAATTCCGTGTTGCTCTTAGGATCAACAATTACCACAGCACCGTGTGGGAAAACGGTGCGCATAATGAATGGTCCAGACCAACAAGTCTTCAGCTTCCCTGCGAAAATGTGAAGTCTAGAGTTGTACAGTAGAACCTTATCTCCCAGGACAAAGCTTTTTCAGTTTATGATCTGATCATGAAAAGTTTAGTCCTGCTTTTGGTGATCTGAGCTTTCTCATAGGCTTCATTCCATATCTCTTTTAATTCTGAGATCTGCAGTCTCTTTAGCTCACCAGCCTTACTCAGATCAAAATTGTGTTGCTTAATGGCCCATAGGGCATGGTGTTCTAACTCGACTGGCAGATGACAGGCCTTACCGAATATGATTATGTAAGAAGACATCCCCAGGACTGTCTTAAAAGCAGCGCGGTAAGCCCACAATGCATCATTGAGTTTGATCGACCAATCCTTTCGGTTTTGTTCGACAGTCTTTTCCAAAATAAGCTTGATCTGTCAATTGGTGACTCGACCTGCCCATTTGTCTGGGGATGATACGGAGTAGATAACTTGTGATTGATGGAATATTTTGCATCAGAGCTTCTAAAAATCTATTGCAGAAATGCGATCCATTATCACTAATTATCGCTCTGGGAGTGTCAAATCGGGAGAAAATGTTTTCTTTAAGAAATTTGACAACCACTTTGTTGTCATTGGTCTTTGTTAGCACAGCTTCTATCCATTTAGAGACGTAATCGATAGCAACCAAAATGAACTGGTTACCGAAGTAATTAGGGAATGACCCCATGAAGTCGATACCCCAACATCAAAATTTCAACTTCCAGGATCGGGTTCAGGGGCATCATTTCTCTTCTTGAAATTTTCTTAATCTTCTGACAATTTGCACATGTCTTGCAAAAGTGGAATGGCCTTTGAACAAAGTGGGCCAGTAAACCCATTCTGTAAAACTTCTCTGCAGTCTTGGCGGACCAAAGTGTCCTCCGCATGCAAATTCATGGCAAAAGCTTAGCACACTCCTCTGTTCTTCTCTGATATGCATCGTCGAATAATCTGGTCGGGATAATACTTAAAAGATACGGCTCTTCCTAGAAGAAGTACTGTACTTGGGCAAAGAAATGGTACTGGTCTTGCTTTGTCCAGTCAGCGGGTATTTGTCCAGTGGCCAGGTAATTGACCATGTCCGCATACCAGGTTTCTTGAAAATGCCAGGATGCGCTCGTCTGGGAAATCCTCGTTGATCGGAGCTTGTATGATAGGTGCATTCGAAATTCGTGATAGATAATTAGTGACCACATTTTCTATATCTCGTTTATCCTAAATTTTTAGGTCAAATTCTTGAAGTAAAAGGATCCACCGAATCAGTCGGGCTTTTGTTTCCTTCTTGGTCATGAGGTATTTTAGTGCCGAGTGATTCGTGAAAATCACCGTCTTCGAGCCTAACAAGTAGGGCTGGAACTTTTCTAACGCAAAGACAACGGCCAAGAATTCCTTCTCAGTCGTTGTATAATTCTGTTGGGCGTCATTTAAGGTCCTACTCGAGTAATAAATCACGTGCTGCCTATTGTCGATGCGTTGTGTTAGAACACGCCAATAGTAAAATCAGAGGCATTACACATAATTTCAAACGGTTGTGCCCTATTAGCAGCAGAAATAATAGGCGCAGAAATAAGTTCTTGTTTAAACTTCCCCAATGACTTGAAACATTCATCGTTAAAATCAAAGGGCACGTCCTTTGCGAGCAAGTTGGTTAAGGGCCTAGTGATCTTGCTAAAATCCTTAATGAGCCGTCAGTAGAACTCAGCATGCCCTAGAAAGGATCTAATATCCTTGATGCTTTTGGTGGTGGAAGCTTAACAATCACTTCTACTTTTGCCTTGTCCACTTTAATGCCTCTCCTAGAAATCTCATGGCCTAGGACAATACTCTATCTCACCATTAAGTGACATTTCTCCCAATTCAGAGTTAGGTTCTTTTCCTTGTATCTTTGTAGAACCAACTCAAGATGATGAAGACATTGTTCAAATGAATCTCCGTAGATGGAGAAGTCATCCATGAAAATCTCAAGAAAATGCACCGTGTCGGAGAACAAACTGAGCATGCACCGTTGGAATGTCGCAGGGGTGTTGCATAATCCAAAGGGCATGCGTCTAAAAGCGAAGGTTCTGAATGGGCAGGTGAAGGTAGTTTTTTCTTGATCTTCTGCAGTAATGGGAATTTGATTGTACCCCGAGTACCCATCTAGGAAGCAATAGTACCCATGTCCAGCCAAGGTTCAAGCATTTAGTCGATGAAGGGTAGCGGGAAGTGGTCTTTAGGGGTGGCTGCATTCAACTTTCTATAGTCGATACAAATACGAACCTTGGTAGACAGTCTTATTTGTATCAACTCTTTTTGCTCATTTTCAACTCTTTTTGCTCATTTTCAACCACCATAAAGTCAGTTTTTTTTCGGGACCACATGAACAGGGCTAACCCATTGGCTATCAGAAATGGGATAAATGATCCCATTATCTAATAGTTTCAAATTTTATACTTTTACTATCTCTTGTATGAGTGGGTTAAGCCTGCGTTGTGGGTCCCTCCTGGGAGTTGCTTCATCGGTTAAATGGATTCTATGTTGAACTATGGCTGGACTTATCGCTTTGATGTCCTTCATCGGCCATCCAATAGCTTCCCTATGTCTCTTTAGAATAGACATTAAACTGTCCTCTTGTTGCTCAGTCAGGTGGGATGCTATGATGATTGGCAGGGTTTCTCTTCCGCCTAGGTAGGCGTACTTGAGGTGTTCAGGTAAGACTTTTAGCTCTAGGGAAGGTGTTGCTTCATTAGAGGTAATATCCGGACTTTCAATCCTATGATGAGGCACACTTGGGCTTGACATCCAGTCTACTGCCGAATCTACGATCTGGTCTAGATTAAAATCCTCAGACTCCAGATCAAACTCTGCCTCTGTTTCCATCTCCAGGCTTTCCTCATGCTCACTGGTCAGATTTTCAATAGAGTTGACCTCAAAAGTCTGATCATTGATATCCCTGGGTTGTCTTCTAAGATTGAAAACATTGACTTCCTTCGTCATGTCTCCAAAGGTTAATCGCATGGACCCATCCTACAATTGATTATGGCATTGGCTGTAGTAAGGAATGGGCGCCCTAAGATGACCCGAGTTTAAGACCGCAGATTTAACACAGGTTGGGTCTCAAGCACAATGAACTCAATAGGGTAGATGAAATCCCCGACCCGGATAAGGACATCCGTGATTTTATCCTTCGGGATTTTCACAGATCAGTCAGCTAACTAAATGGTAGCTCGCCCAACCTAAGTTGCTGGTATACTGAGAGAGGTAGCAAGTTGATATTTGCTCCCAGGTCAAGAAGTGCTCTGCTAATTTCTGTTTGTCCTATGGTGCAGGAAATTGTGAGACATCCGGAATCCTTGTATTTCACCAGAATAGGACCAGACAGAATTTCGCCTATATTGGTTGCCAAGAACACTTTTCTTCGGCACATTTGTCTTTCTCTTCTTTGTACACATATCCTTAACAAGTCTTATGCAAGTAAGAGCTGTGATATCTTACAATGAGAGTTCTAAATCTAACTTACTAACAAGTAGACTCACTTTCATACTTCATGCTTAACTCATAAGTTTTTGATGATTTATAAAATTTGTTAACTCTACTTGTTTTTGTAAGTTATTGGAACTCCCATTCATCCTTGTCGGTATCAATAGTGCACTTGTTTCTTTCTCCATGCTCGCCTTCAAATGAATCTTGATGGAGGAATATTTAAGTTTTGCCGTGGGAAGTAGGGTGATGGGAGGAACTTTCATTCGATCTATCACATGAAAAGTTCTTGCACACAAGATTTGTGATTGCCTATGATCTATTATGAGGCTATGTCTTCAAGAAGTTAGAAGTTAGTGAGAGCACTTAGTAGAAGGTTAGCCATGCATCTTTTTCATCTCTAAAACACAAATCACGTTTCCATCAACCAAATCACTCCAAACACTTCTACAATCTTTCTTGTTTTTCTTTCTATTCATTCTTGAAACAAAAAGAAACTTTGAAATGAATAGAAAATCACATATCACACTTCTATAGCCTTTCCTCCTTGTTGATACGACCCGTATGGCCACTTTGCTATTATGGTAGAATCGAGGAAGCTACAACACCATTCACTCATTTTTTACCCCTTTTTTGTGCAACGCTATCCGATGATCGAATTTTGGCGCCGTTGTCGGAGAGGGGTAACGATTTTTCTTGTTCTTACTAAAAATTTTCTTTTGTTTTTGTGCATGAGGAGTCAAGGGACTAATTGCTGCAGTGGACCTACACTAAGCTTGAAAGAGGAGCACATTTGCCTTTAGAAAAGTCGCGCACGTGTGATTTTTCTAATTGAAGTACTCACAAAAAAATTTTGCAGGGTACCTCAAATTGCGCAAATTGCTTTTTGCAAGTGTTAGTTTCTTATATGCCTCACCCATACACTATTAATAACTCAACATAAATTCATTTGTTGTTAATTTGAGAACTGGATTAGACTTTTGTATTTAGAGCACGTGTCTATTTCAATTCATTTCAATTTCTGTTGAAGTATACTAGAGAAATGTATGTGTGCATCTCATTTAGAATAGGACTAAATTTTGAAATGATTTGTCACTTTAAGTGTTATCTAGTTGTGAATATATTGTACACTTGCACAAATTGACTTTAAGAGTAAATCTCAATAAAAAAAAGATAAGGTGGGAAAGTCATTACCCTTTCTTAGCCCAAAAATCATATCCCAGTTCACTCACAATCCCAAGCCTAATTAAAATTGATAGACGTTGGCTCTTAGAGACATCTCAGACTCACTAGGAGATTAACCAATGGTGAAAATTGTAAGAATCATACTCCTATAAAATTGGTGTCTAAGAAAAGAGAATCATGAGGTTAAGCCTCAAAAACTCTGTAGTTTGGCGTAACTAAAGCCCGAGGCTCATGCCCAGATTTCTCCCACTGAGTTTTGCCTCTAGCTGGTCGATTAGCTGGTAGGCTGATTCCTGCAACAACCTCCCCCGGGTAGTCGATCAGTTAGGAGTCGTCTAGTTCCAGGCACCTTAGACTAGGCTTGGTGGTTGTTTTTGCTTCTTTTGTTTGTTTTTTATTCTTTTCGATTGTTTTGTTGTTTACGTTGTTTGTGGTATGTTGCATGCAAGAGTGGTTGAGAGATCCAGTTACTTTCAGATTGATCCGTAACACTTCTCTTCCACTACATCCCGAATCAATGATGGCCTCACTACAAGATAGATTTTATCCTATCAGAACTTCACTCCAATCTTTATAAAACTTCCTGAAGCGAACGATAATAATTTTGAGTTGAAAACGCAGTTTATTAACACTCTTCTAAAATTTTATCATATGGAATCAGAGGACGCGTACTTCTTCGTTAGGAAATTTGAAGAAGTATGCCTCATGATGAGAATTCCTTAGCTAGGAGGCGATGTCGTAAGGTTGTGTTTCATTCCTTTTTCTCAAAGGATCTAGCTAAAAATGGCTATACAACTTAGCTGTAGACTCTGTCACCACGTGAGACGATTTCGTCAAGATTTTCTTGAAGAAATTTTTCCCAATCCACAAGATAGCCCTCATCAGAAAAACATCATGCAATTTAAGTAAGAACAAAATGAATCATTCTGAAGATATTTTGAGAGATTAAAAGATCTCCAAGCCAAATGCCCTCATCACGGTGTAGAGAAGTAGCGTCAGTGTCAGATTCTCTATGATGATTTTGATTATCAAGTAAAAATGTTGTTAGAAACCATATGTCAGGGGGGTTCTTACAAAAGGATGAAAACTAGGGTTGGGACCTATTTGAAGATCTAGATGAGAAAACCCTCCAATGAGAGCCAGACTCTGAGAAGCCTAGAAATTCATAATCTATAGCTTCTTAAAGAGGGCTCCTATCCATAAAATCATTCATAGTGATGACTAAGATTGTCACTCTGATGAGAAGAATAGAAGCTCTAGAAATAAAAGAGCCAGCCAAAGTCAATCAAATCAATCCACCACAGATCCACAATCCGGCTTGTTCATATTGTCAGGCACAAAATCATGTTTTTGAAGAGTGTCCAATTTTTCAAGCTCAACAAGTATTGTCATAATATATGAATGCGGCCTATCAAGGCCGCCAAATAATCTCTACTCGCAGACGTACAAACCCAGTTGGAGAAATCACTCCAAATTTTCTTGGCCAGAACAACTCTTCCAGGCCCAATTTCCCCAACAATGTTCACCATCCTAATCATCAAGCAAACTTTTCCAGTCAAGCGTCACCTTCTCCTTTCTAAAATTCACCAACAGAGAAAAAATTCAGTGAATTGGAGAAGAGTATGGAGACGTTTCTAAAATCTCAAATCGCCTTCATGCAAAATCAAGGACAGATGTTGAACAACCATACACAAGTCATTTCTCGACTAGAAGTTCAAATGAGTCAGCTAGCTAGTTTCCTAAGTGAAAGACGTAAGAGTACTTTGTCTAGTCAACCACTAACCAACCCAAAGAACTCTAGTCAGATTTTTGAAACTTAAGACTCCCAAATTAACTAGTGTAATATTGTCCACACACTCAGGTCTAGAAAGAAAGTGGATAACCAAGTTTCACAGCCAGCAACTCCCAACCTCATCCAGTTCTGCTTCTGCCTCTACATCTACTAGCTCGAGTCCACGTGACTCAGACAAGGACAATATAGCTGAGAAAATCCATAAGCCTATAGCACCTGTAATATCCCTAGTTTAAAATGTTGTATTTTATTTTCTAAGTATTTATTTTGTTTCACTGATTATTTTATTATTATTTATAAACTTAATTTATGACTTATCATGATTAAATATTTAAATTATTTCAGAGAGATTAAATGTGAATTTGGATTAGATATATTATTACTATTATTGCTTATTAATATTGTTGTTACTAATTACTGTTATTTTTTATTCACTATTATTGCTATTAATGTTATTTAATTGTTACTACCATTATTTCATTATAGTTATTATTTTTAATTACCATTAGTGTTTATTATTAATATTGCCTTGATTAAATATTATTACTATTGGTGTTATCATTATTCTTCTTATTATTGTTATTATTCTTGCTTATTATTATTACTATTGTTGTTGTTTTGTTTACTAATTATTAGTGTTATTAGAATTGTGTTAGTACTCATTAATATTACAATTATGATTGTTGTTGTTGTTGTTGTTGTTGTTATTATTATTATTATTATTATTATTATTATTATTATTATTATTATGTATCATTATGTGTCATTACTCTCTCTTTCCAATCCTCTTAGGCTATGATCCCATTACTCTATAGACTATACCCAAAACTCAATACCCATTACCATATGCTTAACCCTTACCCATCAGCCCATATCCATTTTATATTACCAAAACCTACTACCCAATATCTAATTTTAATCATATCTAAAATCCTATCCTAACAACCCAATCAAAATCATAAACTAATCCTAATCCTATCTATATAATCATACCCTAATAATCTTCTCCCTAACCCCTCACAGCCGCCACATCCTCTTGTTCATCTCCTCCTTGCGCCGCCGGAGCCGCGGTGACCCATCACCATCACCATTCGAGACCCCGGATCAACCAACCTCGGCCTACTCCATGTCTCCGAGGCTGCGAATAGCCTTGGCAGCCTCCACCTGAACTTATCCTCCCCTACCTCCTTGCCTCAGGCCACAAGCCCTCAAATCTCCTTGGCTAGCTCCTCCTTGTTGAGCTTCCGTACACCCTAGCGTGAGCAGCAGGCCTGGCGCACCACTCCCCAGGCCAACAGCCCATTCCGCAAGCCCTCCTCCCCTCCTTCGTTCCTTCGCCTCGCTGGAACACCCTGAGCACCTCCTCCTTGTGTTCTCCACTCTAGCGACAGACCCCCCATTTGGCAGGGCATGGCGCACTTCTCCATCTCCCAATAGCACCCACTCCTCATTGCCGAGAACCAAGGGCAGCAAGCACCCCTCCTCAGGCTTCCTCTCCTCTCCGACGAGACCCAAGCCATCCCTGGAGCACACGACAACCTTCCACGGCTTTCTCCTTGTCAGAGCATCTTTTGCCTCCTCCAGCAAGCTCCGCCGGCACGCCGGAGCTCCAAGTCGTGCCTCCCCTTGCGTGCGTGTGAGTGCCCCTCTCTCTCAGTTTACATTTGTGTGTATATTCATTAGGTTCATGTGTAAATATTATGATGATGATGATTATGTTTGTGTATTAATAATGTGTGTGCTATGTGAATGTATGCATGGATATTATGTATATAATTATGTGGGTGTGTTTTTATTATTTGCATGGGTGTTAATGTGTGCATGAACATGTGTGGCGTGAGTGTGTGTGTGTGTGTGTGTGTGTGTGTGTGTGTGTGTGTGTATATTAGTAGATGTAAGTATATAGTATGTATGTATGTATGTATGTGAGTGTACATGTATATGTTGTGTGCATGTGTGTAACAGTGTATATATTTTTTCTTTTGTGTGTCTAGTTGCGTGGTACAGCGATGTGGACCCGTTTGGTGAGATCCGGACCCGTTGCGAGAGATTCAGATTTGCACCCGTTATGGACCCGATATACTGGCGATTTGAAGACCGCCAACAGGATGATCCAGAGATTCGTACAAGTTCGTGCTATGAAGACCAGATGGCGGTACGGTTCCAAAACCATGTCATTCATGTGAGTGTTTGCTCTTGTATTATTTCCTCACTTACCATTGTCAGTAATATATATATATATATATATATATATGTTACTTGTTTTATTTTATGTGATTATCTGATATATTTGACTAGTATATTTACTCGTACCATTTCATATGATGTCAGTGAGTGTACACTTTTATTATACAGTTTATCTGAACGCTTATCAGCGTCATTTTATGTGATAGTTGGTTACCCTTTTGATTCAGGACTATTCGTGGTATACAATAAACTGTGACTTGATTCGATCTACTGCTCAGTTGACCTACTTCATATTTGAGGATTGTAATATCCCTAACCTAATAGTACTGTATTTTATTTTCTTTAGGTATTTATTACATTTTTATTTACCGAGTATTTTAATGAATCAAGTTGATTTATTATTTTACTGAGATTATTATTATTAAGTATGGAAATTCTTTTGAGATAATAATTGGTAATTTGATATTTTATGTTTGCCATTATTATTATTAATTGTTAACTTAATTAGTATTCTCATTATTTCATTAAGGTTATTATTTATTCTATTTAGTGCTGCTATTATTATTGTCATTATTATTATTAATTAGGATTACTATTATTACCTGTTATTATTAGTATAGAGTTATTAGCATTTATTTGTATTTATTTCTGTGGTGATGACTAATTACCTTTCTTAGTATTTTGCCTACTATTTTTGGTGTCACTATTGATTATTAATATTATTATAGTTATTTCTATTTATTATTATTTGAGTTATTCTCCCAAAACCCATAACCCATCCTATAAATAAATCCTAACTTCTAAACCTAAACAAAACCTAATCTATATATTCATCTCTTCCCCAACACCCAGCCGCACCTCCACCAGATCCACGCACAACCCCAACATCCCCATTGGCCGCCCCAACTCCGGCGCAGCAACCAACCCCCTCCTCCTTGGCTGGCCTCCTCCCTATGCGCGCAGCAGATCCAAGCCCAGGCTGGATTTCTCCCTCTTTGATCTGGCCGCAAGCCGCCCAGCAGCTCCCACATCCGCCTCCATCTCCACGGCAGCAGAGCAACGTCTCCAGCAGGCCGAGCGCACCCAGCAGCCATCGCGTGAACTTCCTTACAAATCATGGGAGTGTATGCTTTATTTCTGTGTTGGTAGCCGCTCCACCCCCAAGGCAAGGCACGCAACCCCCCCCCCCCCCCCACATTGGCAGCGCCCACTTCTCCTCTTCACAGCACTTGGTCGAGCAAGCTTCCTCCCCCTCTTGTATTCATTTTGTTTCACATAGGTATATATATTCATAGTGATTGGGTTTTATTATATGTGTATTTAAATTAATATGGTGAATTTAGTTGATTGGTAATAATTTGGTTGTGGTTATGTGTCTTGTTTTCATTAAGATGTCTTTTTTGAAGTGTAGTTCATGACAACAATTGGAAGGCGAGCCAAGCAACTCTCCTTGAAGCATCTTATTCCGAGCTATTTTCGGGCTCTTCGCGGAGAGTGTCGTTGATCGACGTCGGCGAGCGCGTTGATTCATTAAAATACTCGGTAAATAAAAATGTAATAAATACCTAAAGAAAATAAAATACAGTACTATTAGGTTAGAGATATTACATTCTACCCACCTTAATAAAAATTTAGTCCTCGAAATTCACATAAGGTAGGGAATGGTAAAAATCAAAGATCAAGAGAGAACACAACAATCTTCTACATCGCCTCTTTGGGACACCACGATTCCGCTGCGCGCTCTGATCTCTGCTACCAGCTTCAACATGGAGTAAGCGATCTCAAGAGATAGAATCAGGAGGAATAGAATAGAAAGGAAGGATGAAATCAAGATGGAAATCCAAATCACTCTAATTGAAGTGTTGGAATCATGAATATCAACAGATCAAGAATAGAATTTTCAAAGGGAGGACGATCAATTTCCAAATGGAGTCAATATTATCACGTGAATAGTATATGTATATTGCAGTGTCAATATAACTGTGTCAGGTTACAGGTAGGAACTAGGTTCTCTTTTATGTCGAACCTAGGCTCTGATACCACTCTGTAACGCCCCGATCCTAAGGATACGGAGACGTTATGGCGACGTATATACGCGAGGATAATACCCCACGCATATACGCTAAGCCTAAGTTAACCTGAACAAGTTATAATCTAAACCAGATCACTGCAATGATACATATAAGACTACACATGGTAACATATGAATAATGACAAGAATAAGGCAGTTGAAAGCGATAAAAGATAGAGTCATGAAATAACTGGAATAAGAACTGATCTGATATAACGAGAAACATGGAATATTATGAAAGCTAGAAAGATAAAAGTACCAGAATAGAATAAGAAGAAGCTCCAGCTATTCGCGAAGCATACCGCCTCAACGAACACCTGCACAAAGGAAACCAACCGTCCAATAGCTGGACGTGCAAATCCAGGGTCGTCAGAACGCAACCATAATGAGTGTGTGTGTAAAGGGGAAACAACTCGTGTAGAAGAAACCATGTGCATATATAATAATAAGAACAACTGCAGATAGAAGACTAAATAACACAATAAATAACTGAACAGTAACACATAAAATGAAAACATGAATACAGATAACAATCAAATGTCACAACTGTAAATATGAAATCAATGTCAATATAAGTATCCATCACATGTCACTAAACTGGTATCCAAGTCTGGTCATAAGTCTGGTCCTGGTTATAATCATGTATACGGTCATGTGTCATAAGGCAGGGGTAACCATTCAGGGTATAACACAATGTATTCATTCAAATCATTCAATAACAATCAGTAATGTTCTACGTTATCTTTATCACTTTCCCACCGGCGTCCCACAACATCCGACAGTTCACCCTGGAGCCCGCACATCCAGTAGAACTCATCCGAACTCCGATATGCGGGTATCATTGTTCGAATAGGGAAAGAGAACCAAATAACATGCATCCTAGGGGTTATCATTATACAAGTGCGTGTGGATGCTAATAGGCACTGAGAATGCAATATCACGCTAACACCAGGTGGCACAGTCAGTAAATGGCCCTGCAGATTCAAGAGGTGGCCCCCACAGATTCAAGAGGTGGCCCCCACCACGTATGTAGTGTGGCACTTTGCTCCATGTGGCACTTTGCTCTGAGGGGAATGGATTCTAGAGGTGGCCCCCACAGATTCAAGAGGTGGCCCCCACCATGTGTATGATGTGGCACTTTGTTCCGTGTGGCACTTAGTTCCATTCAAGATCCGCCGGACGCTAGCACGATTGTGGGATACATCCTCGTCAATCCCGACACCAGGCGGCAAACCGCCGGACGCCGGTTTTGACTGTGCTATTAACAGGTCAATATTGCATGGGACATGGATACAGTGGGTACAGGAGTACTAGATGTCAAGTAACAGTGATACAGTCATATGCCAAGGTCCAGTAAAAGGTGTCTAGTGTGCAATCAGTCAGGTAATGCCATCAGTAATAATCAATACATTATGCCATTTCAATTACTGGGATGCTACGGGACGGTAACAATATCAGTACAGTAACAGTCAATCAGTAATCGTATACACGGTGAACAATATCAGTAACAGTAACAGTAACAGTAACAGTAACCGTGTATACGATGAACAATAGGGCTGTACTCTGGTTACAGTCAAACAATCATTTCCCAGTAACTTCAATGACATGGATACAAAAATAACCGTAACAGTCTAGCTACTGCTCAATAAACAGTCTCAACCAATCTGATCATAATCTCACCATCCATACTAAAGAGATATCATTACTATTCCATCAACTTATATTCTCAATATAATCCTCATGAGTCATTAAGTATCAGTCAGTATCAGTGTAATCCAAAATGGTAACTACCATATCAAAGAACCTGTAATTAGTCCTCTCCTCAATACCAATGTTTCTAATCCTATAACCCTCAATAACTGAGATCAAATAATAACTGTTATCAAACTCCAAGATATAGGTCGCTGATATCGACTAGATTACTATCGTCATAACTCAATCTCTATCAATAGGTGTAATCAATAACTATGCATGTCCTCGAGATCAACAAGTCAACACATACCCCAATCATATTAAATAAGAAACATCCTCAAACACATGTAATCTAGAATATCTACTCAACTACTTCAGTCATACCTGATATGTCCTCAAATACTCACTAATAAAGACATTTCTAACTACTGATCATCATTCAATGTAAATAACATAAGTCCCAGGTCAATCCAAAGTCAACACAACCAACTCATGATTCCCAATAGTCATATGATCATCAATTATCAATTTACATCAATGATTCTGATATAATAATTGTCATTCCAACGTATATCCATATTCAAGCTCCGCTCTCTCACTCTAACAATTCAATCTGATTTCCAAATCCTCAAAGGTTCACACTTCTATTAAGATCAAACATGATATCCCAATACTCGGTATCACAACATATACATGCATCTAAGTTCTATTAGATCAAGTCATTACCATCCAATATCCATCTCAATTACCCTCATGCTACATCCTGATATGTCTACAACAATACTCTAGATATACATAGGACATACATGGGGATTCTAACATGTATCAAGAATCACGCATATCATATTTCTATACATCCAACATGTAAATAAACGGGAGATGACCGACCACCTTCACGCTCGGCGATCTCCACACATAAACATGTAACATAAGAAATCTACTCAACAATTTACATAACATATAAAATAATATCTGCGGTCACTTAATAAATAGAGAGAGAGAAAGAGAGAGAGACACTCACATTGGGAACCTGCACTTTACCGGGCGAGTCGCCGTTACGGTCGCTATGGTGCCGCTCTTCACTGTCGGACTGCATGGGAGGGTAGCCAGGGTGCTGGGGAAGGCCCAGCTGCAAGCTGGTGATCTCGCGCTCGCCGGAAGGGCCTGGATTTGCCGCTCGCCTGAACTTGCGCACGCCAATGCAACACACCCATCTATACAATGAATAGAAACACATGCATATAAATCATGCATACCTATACACGATTATACATAAACACATGCATACATATCTAAATTAATAAATACATACTACTAACTATAAATATCTATTCATTAATTAATATGCATGCACAAATAAGTATCTATAACACCCATACATGCACATAATGTAGACACACATGATAACTCACACTAATTTATTAACATGTAATTAATTAAAATAATAAATACCTTTAATAAAACTCACTCATGCATGCATGCAAAAACCCAAGGCACTCACGCACACACACACAATCTCACACATTTATATAACTTTTAAATTATTACACAAATGCCACCACACAATAAAATGTAAAGCTAACCTCGAGCCGATTTGCGGCGCACCGACGGAGGCTCCGACGGAGGCGTACGGGGTCGCGGAGAGTGTCGTTGGATAGAGCAACTCGCCGCGAAGGGCGTGTGGTGCGTTCGCGCTCGCCGACGTCGATCAACGACATCCCGCGGAGAGCCCGAAAATAGCTCGGAATAAGATGCTTCAAGGAGAGTTGCTTGGCTCGCCTTCCAATTGTTGTCATGAACTACACTTCAAAAAAGACATCTTAATGAAAACAAGACACATAACCACAACCAAATTATTACCAATCAACTAAATTCACCATATTAATTTAAATACACATATAATAAAACCCAATCACTATGATATATATACCTATGTGAAACAAAATGAATACAAGAGGGGGAGGAAGCTTGCTCGACCAAGTGCTGTGAAGAGGAGAAGTGGGCGCTGCCAATGTGGGGGGGGGGGGGGGGGTTGCGTGCCTTGCCTTGGGGGTGGAGCGGCTACCAACACAGAAATAAAGCATTCACTCCCATGATTTGTAAGGAAGTTCACGCGATGGCTGCTGGGTGCGCTCGGCCTGCTGGAGACGTTGCTCTGCTGCCGTGGAGATGGAGGCGGATGTGGGAGCTGCTGGGCGGCTTGCGGCCAGATCAAAGAGGGAGAAATCCAGCCTGGGCTTGGATCTGCTGCGCGCGTAGGGAGGAGGCCAGCCAAGGAGGAGGGGGTTGGTTGCTGCGCCGGAGTTGGGGCGGCCAATGGGGATGTTGGGGTTGTGCGTGGATCTGGTGGAGGTGCGGCTGGGTGTTGGGGAAGAGATGAATATATAGATTAGGTTTTGTTTAGGTTTAGAAGTTAGGATTTATTTATAGGATGGGTTATTGGGTTTTGGGAGAATAACTCAAATAATAATAAATAGAAATAACTATAATAATATTAATAATCAATAGTGACACCAAAAATAGTAGGCAAAATACTAAGAAAGGTAATTAGTCATCAC
Organism: Agave tequilana; assembly: GCA_038442645.1. NCBI lineage: Eukaryota > Viridiplantae > Streptophyta > Magnoliopsida > Asparagales > Asparagaceae > Agave > Agave tequilana. The sequence continues at coordinate 19,676 of JAVJIF010016594.1, forward strand.
CACAGAAATAAATACAAATAAATACTAATAACTCTATACTAATAATAACAGGTAATAATAGTAATCCTAATTAATAATAATAATGACAATAATAATAGCAGCACTAAATAGAATAAATAATAACCTTAATGAAATAATGAGAATACTAATTAAGTTAACAATTAATAATAATAATCGCAAACATAAAATATCAAATTACCAATTATTATCTCAAAAGAATTTCCATACTTAATAATAATAATCTCAGTAAAATAATAAATCAACTTGATTCATTAAAATACTCGGTAAATAAAAATGTAATAAATACCTAAAGAAAATAAAATACAGTACTATTAGGTTAGGGATATTACAAGGATAGAGGACATATATTATGTATAGTGTTTATCGGCGGTTGTTGGTGATTATTCCGACTAGAACTCCTGTGGATATCGAGGAAGTGTTAGATATGACATTGCTTTACCGATAGACTGATTTACCGATACTTATATTGGTATTGACTTAGTTAGAGTTAGAGTTGATCTGAGATTGATATTCTTTACATTAGATTGGATTAGTGGAACTGATTGTGGTGGACTTGACCTTGGATTGAGAGTGGGCATAGATTGGGTTGACCTGACCTGGTGCGTGTATATACATAATTGATTTGTTACTTAGATTTCTGAATCTTGTGATTGAACTTAATGGAAGTTAGAATGTATGATAATCTTAATTAGATTTAGATAGTGAGGATTGGTTAGATATATATAAGTATGTATTCTTATATGTTGGGACTCGGTGACTTAGAGAATGGATATACTAATGATGTAGAGGAGGGATATACTGCTGAGTTGATTGACATGAGTTTTTTTCTTTTCAGAGAATTTTGATTAGTGTTCTGATGATTGATGTAGTTAGATTGATATTTGTGAGTATTCCTGGTTTTACCCCTGATCATATTGTTTAAGTATTGATAATCTTATTGATATTGATTATTAGGCATGGAGGTATTTTAGATTCCATATTGCTTGAGGATGATCTACTCTTTATTTATTTAAGAATCTGTTGACTTAGTTGATCTCGAGAATATCAATAGACTGCCCTTCATGTTTGGTTATTAATTACTTCAGTTATTTGGTTATAGAGATAGAGTTATTGTGAGAGTGATTTCATTGATATCGGTGACCGTATTATATATTCAGAGTATGGCAGTAGTTATCGTTTGATCTCACTTATTGGTAACTTAGATGAATAGAGCGGATTGATAGCAGTGAGAGAATTAATTACTAGCTTATTGGATTGTTCGTTTACCGTATCCATTACTCTGACATGGACTTGATATGTATGTTACCTGATGACTCCGTTGAGATTATGAGTTGATGGATCAGTTACAAATATAGTATCGATGGATGAGATTTTGATGGACTCTAGATGGGACTATATTGTAAGGAATCAATGTCTAGACTTATTACTAGTATTATTTCATGCTACTGGAAAACACCAGGAAGTATTATTAGACTATAACACCATGTATAGTCCTATTGTTCATTGTATACACGGTTATTGATATTGTTTTGTTGTTCCTGTTACTGTTCACCATGTATACAATTACTGTTTACTAATATACTGTACTGTTATTGTTACTGTTACTGTATCATCTTCTCGGTAACATGATATTGATTGTTTTAATTGAATTTAATAATAATCTAAATTGGCTACTTACACTGGGATTCAGGAACTTGATGGAGTAGATAGCATCTGTATTTTGGGTGGACCTAGGATAAAGGTTACGCAGCCGAGATAGGGTTCCATTGCAGGGTTCTTGTGGGATGGCTGACATCCCGTACTGTTTACTGTTACATTATTATTGTTGTACCTGGCGGTACGACCTGGTTCAGCGCCAGACGTCTGAGACCGTAGTCCCGGGTATGTACGGGACCCACCTAAAGCAGGAAAAATGTATCCAACCGATCAGTTTCAATAACTTAGGACTTCGATTGACATGCGTGAAAGGCATAGTATGGGATGCATCTACTACAGGTAGCAATTGGCGTTCACTGATATAATTAATAACAAAACTAAATTCTTACATTGACATTGTAGACTAAACATGATATATGTATGAAATGATAGACACCTGATTGTACTCATGACCTGGTTATACATCTAACTCTATCACTGACTGACTTTATTACTGTCATGACTTTGATTCATGAACATATTTTTGAGCTTTATAGATCGAGTGTAAATTCTTGTGTATTTTGGTATGATTCATGAAAAACATATGACTTGGTTTCGTGTTTTTGAAGGATCTTTAACTAGTTTTTTTTCAAAAATTAATTTAACTAGTTATTTATTCTTCAATGATTATGAGATATACACATGATCCTATTATTTCAATTGGTATCATTGAATTGTTTCAATTGGTATCAATTTGACTCTATTTTTGTATATACTAATATTTTGTTTTCTTATATATGTATGTATCAACTTACAATTGGTATACTCATTTTTCATACATATATGTGATTGATTTACATTTTTAAAGCACAAAGTTGGTTTATGCTAAGCTTAATTCAAATCTTATTTTTCAAGCTTATGCATTTGTTTTAAATTGGTATCAATATGGTTGATTATTACTTTACTATTGATCACTATTTTACAATTGATCATTTTCAAAATTGATATCAAAATTCAAAATTTGTTTTATTGAGAGAATTCAAAATTTTGTTTGACTAAGAAAATAAAAATTTTTGATTTGTATTTACTATATGCAAGGAGAGCTTAACATCTCTTCCACATATAGATTCATGTTGAGTGTATTGTATATTGAGGAGCTTGACAACTCTTCTTTATATGGTACACGTGTGTAGGGGGAGCTTCACATCTCCTCTTATGCATTACATAATATGTGTTATGTGAATTGGGGCTTATCATCCCTTCTTCATATAATGCATATGTGTAGGGAAGTTAATTAGCGTCTTCCTCTTCATGAATGTATATCGCATATAAACTTTTATTGACTTATTTGTTTACACCCCTTCTTTGGTTATTTGTTTATGACAAAAAGGGGGGAAAAATTTGTTGATTGTGTTTTTACCCCTTTGTTGATGATTGACAAAAAGGGGAGAAGAATTTGAGATTTATATGCATGTTTTGTGAAAAAGATTGTTTATGCATATATGTTTTGTTTTGCAAATAGGAGAAAAAGAATTTGATTTGTTTTATGCTTGGTAGCATGTTTATCTCCTAGATTTGCATACATGTTTATGAGCTTTATTGCATATCTATTTGTTTATTTGTTATGCATGAGTTAAGGGGGAGCTTCTTTGAAGCTTTACTTTAATCCATGCATATATAACTTCATGAGTTTTGTCATCATCAAAAAGGGGGAGATTGTTGTCCCAAAGGCCCATCACTCTAGTTTTGATGATGATCAACTCATGAAGTTATAGTACTAATGATCTTGTGTTTAATTAGTGATAGATTTATGATTAAGATCTTAGTAGGTGCATAGCTTCAACAAAGGATTTGAAGTCACATTTTGGAGCTAGCACCGGTTGATTCACGAGCCTATGCATCAAGACCACATCAAGTACTCAAGAAGGGTCGAGCTCGTTGGATTGCTTTTGGACCAAGTCAAGATGATGAGAAGACTTCAAGGGAAGACTTCAAGATCAAGACTTGTGTCTAGGTATAAGATTTAGTTTTTAGAAGATTTTGTTTTTAGATAAAATGTAAAGGATAGAGTAGTTGGTGGATTGCTCAAGTACGTACACACACACACTCTTGATAGTTTTGTTTTTTTTATAAAAGATTTTCTATTTTAGAAGAATACTATTTGGTTTTTGGTGTTTTCTTATATACATGTTTTAAACCAAAACCATATTTAGAGCTTAATGCCAAAAACATAGATATTTCATCTTAATTGTGCAGTGGATCATATCCATACACACTATGCTTTAATGAATTCAAAATATCTTATTTTTGTATCATGAAGAAGTTTGGAAAACAAGTTTTAGAAAAATACTAGTTTTCATTTGAGCCATATTTTCCAAGTTACAAAAATAGTTCAAAACATTTGTAACATGCCTTGATTTTGTGCAAGCATGTTTGTTTATTAAAGTATAACATCAAAACTATTTTTGTATATTTTTCAGTATTTTATGGGATTTTAAGTGAGCCAAAAAGACTAAGTTTTTAATCCCTATTTCAGACCTGACCTGGCTTCAGTCGGTCGACCGACCCGGTCGACCGACGTGCACGGACGTGCACAGCCAGTTCTGGCAGGAGGGCCGGCCGACTGACCCGGTCGACCGTCCTGAGAGCTCTGCTCTCTGGAAAGGCCCCGGCTGGCCGGGCGGCCGACCGGACAGAGAGTTTACTCTCTGTATCCTTGCCTCGGTCGGCTGGCCGGTCGACCGATGGCACAACGGTCTGAAATATGACCATTGGCCGGTCGGCCGGACGGTCGACCGACAGGCCTGACAGAACCCCAACGGCTAGTTTTTCTAGCCTTATAAATTTGGGGGTTTGGGCATTGTTTTCACGAAGATTTTTGGAGACTTTTAGAGCCAGTTTTTCCTACTCTTTTCAAAAGTTTTTCTCCACAAAATTGAGAGCTAATACTTCCAATCAAAATGGGAGTTTTATTTAGAGTGTGTTAAAAGAGATTCTTTGAGTTTTCCTCCACCATTCTCTTCCTTGTTTTTCTCACACAAACACTTGAGCATCCATTGATTATTCATTCTATAGGAGTGTTGTAGTGAGAGTGCTTTTAGGTGATCAAAGTGTTGTGATCACCAAAGATCTTTTCTTTGTACTTTGAGAAGGCGGGCAAGTGTGCTCGCGGTGGTTTAGAGTTCGATTGTGAATTCTTGGTTTGAGGTACAGCCTCGGCAAGCTTGTGGGGCTTGCGTGTGTACGGGACTAGGGAGTCCGAGGGATTGTAGGTGTTGCGGCACCAAGGAGAGATCCATTGGGATCGAGCATAGTGGAAATCCTTCGTGTGTCGAAGGCGGGGATGTAGAGCAAGTGTGCTCGAACCTCGAAACAAATCCCTTGTGTTTGCGATTGCTCACACTCTCTCTCTTTGTCTCTTTTATATCTTGCATGCTATTACTTGTCTTTATTTTTACATGCTAGATATTCATTGTGCTTAATTGATATAATTGCTTGGGATTGTTTGCTAACACTTGTATTCAACTAAGAGAGCCAACGCGGCACCTCAACCCATATCCAGGGGAATCTAGAGGAGTTTGTCCAGAGCCCTTCACGGGGAATTCGGCAACACTCTTGTGTTATACGTGGTGTTTAGTGTAAGAGTTTAGTTTAGGTCATGATAGTTTTTACTTCCGCATTATTTGGCATTAAGTGACCATTAGGTTAGCCATCACCTATTCACCCCCCCCTCTAGGTGAACTTACAATTGGTATCAGAGCCTCGTGCTCTTGATTTGGGTCTAACAACCTTGAGTTAAAGATCCTCTTTTTAGGCTAATCACATATTTATACACACACCATGGATTTCATGTCACCACCCACTTTTGACATTCTTAACATCCACATTTGGAAGGTTAAGATGTCCTTGTACCTCAAGGCCTTAGGTTTTCATGTTTATCTTGCCACTACTAATAATGCATATTGTTTAGATGGTAAGAATTTTGAGGCTAATGCAAAAGCCCTTCATGCTTTAAAGTCAACCCTAAATGATGATTATTTATCTAGGGTTTCTAATTTTGATTTGGCTTTTGTAGTATGGAATACCCTCATCTCCCTTGGTGAAAAAGATCAATACTATGCGGGGAGCGATTCGGGTGTTGGAAGCGACACCTCCAACAAGTGCTATATGGTCCAAGGGGATAACCCCCTTGAGGTAACTACCGAATCCGAGGATGAGGATAATAACATGTCATATGAAGAGCTTTCTACATTTTGTCAATTGTTGCTTGAAAAATATGACATGATTAAAAAGGAAAATAAAAATTTGAAAAAGAATTTTGATTGCATGCTAAAAGAAAATGATTCATTTAGAACTAAGATTGCATGCATGGAAAAAGAAAATTAAGATTTGAAAAATGAAAATATTTCCTTGATGTCTAATTGAATGATTTGTGTGAAGGAAATATGATTTTAAAAAATGAAATTATTTTGGTAGAAAAACAAAAGGAAGTTGTTTTTCAAGAAAATAAATCTTTGAAAAGAAAAATTGTTGAAAAAGAAAAAGATTTTGTTTCTAAAAAGAACAAGAAAAATGATTCTATATCTCACCATGCTTTACATGCCACCACTAGTGAGATTAATGTTTTGAAAAATAAAATGGATTGTTTGAGCTCAACTTTGAGCTCTTGTGCTTTTAATCACAATAGATTGGAGTCTTTGTTTTCAAAGAAACAAACTCCACATTCTCATGCACATCATCATGCATATGCTTATGTTGCACGTCACGATCATACACATTCACATAAGCATTCTAAGGTGTACAAGTGTACACATTGTGGCCGCAAAGGCCATTTAGCAAAGTTTTGTTTTGATATGTTGCATCATATAAATTTTGCTAATAAGAAAAATTTTTGGGCTCCTTACAAAGCTAACCCCCAAGGACCCAAAAGAAAATGGGTACCAAAGTCCCCACCGTTTGTTTTTGATGTAGGTGAGGGCTCTCACAAGACGTGAGAGATTTGGTCCTTGGTGGTGGTTGCATGGACTTGATGGACATACTTTTGATGCACCGCTATCAAGGAGGTTTGGTGGGACAACCACCATGTTTGGAGTTTTTGGAGCATAGTCTATGTTGGTAACTATCTCTTAAAACTCTTAGTTTATTTACATGCTTTTTTCATTTGATGATCATTTGAGCATGTTCATGTTTTATGCTTCATGTGGTAAATACTAGTTTAAATGTAATTTTTATCAAAACTTGCATGTATACATGTACAAATAGTGAGAACATTTGATTCATATATATTTGCACTTCATGCTCATTTGCACCCACTATATGCACATGTATAGACTAGTTTTGATGATTCTCTCATTTATACATGTTTTGCCTATTTCATGTTTTTATTTCATGTATATGCATTTTTATTCAAATCTAATAAATATACATGTATACCCGTGAGTCTCTTGCCTTCATACAAACATCATTAATAGACTCTTTTATGTTTGGGATATGTATGTGTATTGTTAGGATTGGATAAATCATACATATACCTAGAAGTGTGTTTTGTTTTAATGAAAAATGAATTTTCATGTTTGTTTGATAAAAATGAATTTTTATGATTCAAAAAAAAATGATACTCACACTTTTAGAGCTTCAATGATTATTTTCATGAAAATGCTAATTACATGATTTTTGAACACTCACACTTTATTTCTGTCATGACTTTGGTTCATGAACATATTTTTGAGCTTTATAGATCGAGTGTCAATTCTTGTGTATTTTGGTATGATTCTGTTGGAACCTATTTCAATGAAGACGTTTGTGAAGATCAAATTTCATTTGGAGCTCTAACACATGACGAATCAAGAGCCCTACATGATCAAGATGTGCCAAGGAGAGTTGTTGTGTAGTGGTTTGTAAAGATAAAGTAGCATGTAAAAGCCTTGTCATAAACACACACTTTATTGCTTCATCAGTCGACTTATGCCTAAAGTCTAGTCGACTAACTAAGTGTGTAGTCGACTAACCAGTTTATCAAGTCGACTAATCCTGTGTCCTGAAATAGATCAACTCTCTGTTTGTTCTCTGGCATCAAACTTAGTCGACTTATCCAAGTTCCCTAGTCGACTAATCCCTGGTCAAGTCGACTTATTGTTAGTTGCAGTCGACTTGAAGTAGTTATTCTGTAACTGTTCTTCCAACGGCCACTGACCTAGTCGACTAATAGCTAAACCTAGTCGACTAATAGAGGGAATTTTGCCTAAGTTAGTCGACTAACTCAAAAAGCAAGTCGACTAATAGGCAGTTCTGACTGTTGGACAGTTTTCATTATCTGGTCTTTTGTGCAACTGTTTTCAACGTTTCTTTGATTCAAATTGCACCAATAACTCCCTAACTAACCCTAGTCTTCAGCTATAAATAGGGAAGTTATACCAAAGGCCAATTACCAAGATTTTTTATCAGTTTTCCAAAGCCAAAAATCTGCAAACCTGAAAACTGTTTTTCCCACTTCAGTTCTTCACCAAAAGACATTTCCATTGTGAAGATTTTCTGAAGTTCTTGTTTCCTATACTGAACCTTGTCCACATACACATTCAGTATCAAGGCTATAGGAAAAGAGTTGTAATTCTCAAAGTGTTCATTGTACACGGGAGGCTTCTTTGTTGAAGAGGCAAGTTGTACAAGGTGACCATTGTACACGGGAGGCTTCTTGGTTGTAGAGGCAGTTGTACAAAGGTAAAAGGTGTTCTCTTGGTGGAAGAGAAGGTGTACAGATTTGGCGAAGGGGATTCGACAAGTGGTGTACATGTTGTATTGATTTTGGGTGGCAAGATCAAGGTTAAAGGAAAATCTCAAGCGGGTGGCTTGGGGACTGGATGTAGGTCACAAGGACCGAACCAGGATAAATCTCTTTGTTTGCGTTTGTCAATTTCTGAGATTTGTTTTCCTTTACATGCAAGTTATTTATTTTGTTTATTTACTTAACGCTAATCCTTCTAGTTTTTAGATTTGTGTTGACTTGAGTTATTTCAGATCTATAGTTGCCTACAAGAGATAATTCCGCAATTAGTCCTCATCTCAACGATCCTACATTTGGTATCAGAGCGAGGTCATCAACCGGCATCTACATTCCTACTTCATCAACCGGAGTACACGCTCTGATCCTACATTTGATATCAGGGCGGATACAAGTCAACAACAAAGATGGCAACGGAGTTCTCATCATCCCAGTTCAAAGAAGGACATTCTACACAACGTCCACCGCTGTTTGACGGAACCAACTACAACTACTGGAAGTGTAGAATGAAGATATACTTGCAGTCACTCAACTACGACCTTTGGAACATCGTAGAAGCAATGTACACCAAGCCCACAACCAACTACAACGCTTGGAGTGAAGATCAAAAGAAGAACGCGAACCTTGACGCCAAAGCGATGAATGCTCTATTCTGTGCCCTTACCAAAGAAGAGTTCAACCGTGTTTCAACAGCAACTTCTGCACATCAAATATGGCATACTCTTCAGGTAACACACGAAGGCACTAATAAAGTTAAGGAATCTAAAATATCTGTTCTTGTCCACAGGTTTGAGTTATTTAAAATGGAGGAGAATGAAACCATATCCGAAATGGTTACAAGATTCACCGACATCACCAATACTCTTGCATCCCTTGGAAAGGACTACACCCAAGTTGAAAGAGTTCGAAAGATCCTTCGTGCACTCACACCAGAATGGGAGAAGAAGACAACCGCCATTGAAGAGGCGAATGATCTCTCAACTATGACATTAGAAAACCTAATCGGTAATCTAATGGCATATGAAGTGCAGTTAGAAGAAAGAAAGAAGGACCAAGAGAGACAACACCGCTCAAAGAAGAAAGAACTCGCCTTCCATGCATCTTCCGACACGGACAATGATGACGAAGAGGAGATGGCAATGCTCTCAAAGAAGTTCAGGAAATTTCTTAAGCAAGGTAAATTCAAGTGTTTTAATTGTGATAAACCAGGACATATGAAGATGGATTGCCCTTTGCTCAAGAAGAAAGATAAGTACAAAAGTAAGAAGTTCAGAAAAAAGAAGAACTACGATGCATCTTCAGAATATAGTGATTCCTCATCTTCTGATGAAGAAGAATCCACTGAACATGTTAACTTATGTTACATGGCCATAGAAGATGAAGAGGTATCGTTTTCTGAACTCTCTGATGCATTTAATGAGTTATTTATGAATCTGAAAATGAAAAACTGAAAAACAGATTTTTGTTAAAAGAAAATGAGAAACTTTTACAGGAAAATTCTGTTTATGCATTACAATGTTCTTCTATAAATTCTCAACAAGATGAAACTGAAAAAGTCATATCATCTTTAAAAACTGAAAATGAGAAGTTTATAAAAGAAAACATTTTTCTAAAAAAGAAAACTAAGTCTTTAAATGATAGGATTTCTATATTGGATAAAGACATGATAGTTTTCAAAAATAAATATGAAGATCTTTTGCAAAATGTGACTAAGTTTAATAAAGGAAAAGAAAAATTAAATGATTTATTATCTTTTCAGAAATTATCACATGATAAACATGGTATTGGATTTGTTGCAAAATCTTCATATTATAGTAATCCATATAGTTCTTTTGTAAAAAGTAAGAATAAGAAAAGTAAGTTTATATGGATTCCTAAGAACTTAAGCTTTTATGATAAAAATACATATATTGCTTCATACATGCATGATATATGTGATTCTTGCAATTATGTATATACTAACAGGTGGAAACCAAATTCTAAATGGATTTGGAGTCCTAAAGGTTAGATATGATCTTTTATATTTGGTACCAACTAACGTTTATCTTGCAGGTACCATATAAAAAATTTTGATAAAGATCAACTATGTATATATGTACTAATATATTTGTTGCAGGGGGAGAACAAAATATTTCTTTATCTGTTATAACCCATTTCTGCAGGGGGAGGAAAAGATAACATATTTTCTGCAGGGGGAGGACTTGTGCACACAAAGCGTCACCATCAAAAAGGGGGAGAATGTTGGAACCTATTTCAATGAAGACGTTTGTGAAGATCAAATTTCATTTGGAGCTCTAACACATGACGAATCAAGAGCCCTACATGATCAAGATGTGCCAAGGAGAGTTGTTGTGTAGTGGTTTGTAAAGATAAAGTAGCATGTAAAAGCCTTGTCACAAACACACACTTTATTGCTTCATCAGTCGACTTATGCCTAAAGTCTAGTCGACTAACCAAGTGTGTAGTCGACTAACCCAGTTTATCAAGTCGACTAATCCTGTGTCCTGAAACAGACCAACTCTCTATTTGTTCTCTGGCATCAAACTTAGTCGACTTATCCAAGTTCCCTAGTCGACTAATCCCTGGTCAAGTCGACTTATTGTTAGTTGCAGTCGACTTGAAGTAGTTATTCTGTAACTGTTCTTCCAACGGCCACTGACCTAGTCGACTAATAGCTAAACCTAGTCGACTAATAGAGGGAATTTTGCCTAAGTTAGTCGACTAACTCAAAAAGCAAGTCGACTAATAGGCAGTTCTGACTGTTGGACAGTTTTCATTATCTGGTCTTTTGTGCAACTGTTTTCAACGTTTCTTTGATTCAAATTGCACCAATAACTCCCTAACTAACCTAGTCTTCAGCTATAAATAGGGAAGTTATACCAAAGGCCAATTACCAAGATTTTTTATTAGTTTTCCAAAGCCAAAAATCTGCAAACCTGAAAACTGTTTTTCCCACTTCAGTTCTTCACCAAAAGACATTTCCATTGTGAAGATTTTCTGAAGTTCTTGTTTCCTATACTGAACCTTGTCCACATACACATTCAGTATCAAGGCTATGGGAAAAGAGTTGTAATTCTCAAAGTGTTCATTGTACACGGGAGGCTTCTTGGTTGAAGAGGCAAGTTGTACAAGGTGACCATTGTACACGGGAGGCTTCTTGGTTGTAGAGGCAGTTGTACAAAGGTAAAAGGTGTTCTCTTGGTGGAAGAGAAGGTGTACAGATTTGGCGAAGGGGATTCGACAAGTGGTGTACATGTATTGATTTTGGGTGGCAAGATCAAGGTTAAAGGAAAATCTCAAGCGGGTGGCTTGGGGACTGGATGTAGGTCACAAGGACCGAACCAGGATAAATCTCTTTGTTTGCGTTTGTCAATTTCTGAGATTTGTTTTCCTTTACATGCAAGTTATTTATTTTGTTTATTTACTTAACGCTAATCCTTCTAGTTTTTAGATTTGTGTTGACTTGAGTTATTTCAGATCTATAGTTGCCTACAAGAGATAATTCCGCAATTAGTCCTTATCTCAACGATCCTACAGATTCATGAAAAACATATGACTTGGTTTCGTGTTTTTGAAGGATCTTTAACTAGTTTTTTTTTCAAAAATTATTTAACTAGTTATTTATTCTTCAATGATTATGAGATATACACATGATCCTATTATTTCAATTGGTATCATTGAATCGTTTCAATTGGTATCAATTTGACTCTATTTTTGTATATACTCATATTTTGTTTTTCTTATATATGTATGTATCAACTTACAATTGGTATACTCATTTTTCATACATATATATGATTGATTTACATTTTAAAGAACAAAATTGGTTTATACTAAGCTTAATTCAAATCTTATTTTTCAAGCTTATGCATTTGTTTTTAAATTGGTATCAATATGGTTGATCATTACTTTACTATTGATCACTATTTTATAATTGATCATTTTCAAAATTGATATCAAAATTCAAAATTTGTTTTATTGAGAGAATTCAAAATTTTGTTTGACTAAGAAAATAAAAATTTTTGATTTGTATTTACTATATGCAAGGAGAGCTTAACATCTCTTTCACATATAGATTCATGTTGAGTGTATTGTATATTGAGGAGCTTGACAACTCTTCTTTATGTGGTACACGTGTGTAGGGGGAGCTTCACATCTCCTCTTATGCATTACATAATATGTGTTATGTGAATTGGGGCTTATCATCCCTTCTTCATATAATGCATATGTGTAGGGAAGTTAACTTAGCGTCTTCCTCTTCATGAATGTATATCGCATATAAACTTTTATTGACTTATTTGTTTACACCCCTTCTTTGGTTATTTGTTTATGACAAAAAGGGGAGAAAAATTTGTTGATTGTGTTTTTACCCCTTTGTTGATGATTGACAAAAGGGGGGAGAAGAATTTGAGATTTATATGCATGTTTTGTGAAAAAGATTGTTTATGCATATATGTTTTGTTTTGCAAATAGGAGAAAAAGAATTTGATTTGTTTTATGCTTGGTAGCATGTTTATCTCCTAGATTTGCATACATGTTTATGAGTTTTATTGCATATCTATTTGTTTATTTGTTATGCATGAGTTAAGGGGGAGCTTCTTTGAAGCTTTACTTTAATCCATGCATATATAACTTCATGAGTTTTGTCATCATCAAAAAGGGGAGATTGTTAGCCCAAAGGCCCATTACTCTAGTTTTGATGATGATCAACTCATGAAGTTATAGTACTAATGATCTTGTGTTTAATTAGTGATAGATTTATGATCAAGATCTTAGTAGGTGCATAGCTTCAACAAAGGATTTGAAGTCACAATTTGGAGCTAGCACCAGTTGATTCACGAGCCTATGCATCAAGACCACATCAAGTACTCAAGAGGAGTCGAGCTCGTTGGATTGCTTTTGGACCAAGTCAAGATGATGAGAAGACTTCAAGGGAAGACTTCAAGATCAAGACTTGTGTCTAGGTATAAGATTTAGTTTTTAGAAGATTTTATTTTTAGATAAAATGTAAAGGATAGAGTAGTTGGTGGATTGCTCAAGTACATACACACACACTCTTGATAGTTTTGTTTTTTTTTTTACAAAAGATTTTCTATTTTAGAAGAATACTATTTTGATTTTTGGTGTTGTCTTATATACATGTTTTAAACCAAAACTATATTTAGAGCTTAATGTCAAAAACATAGATATTTCATCTTAATTGTGTAGTGGATCATATCTATACACACTATGCTGTAATGAATTCAAAATATCTTGTTTTTGTATCATGAAGAAGTTTGGAAAACAAGTTTTAGAAAAATACTAGTTTTCATTTGAGCCATATTTTCCAAGTTACAAAAATAGTTCAAAACATTTGTAACATGCCTTGATTTTGTGCAAGCATGTTTGTTTATCAAAGTATAACATCAAAACTATTTTTGTATATTTTTCAGTATTTTATGGGATTTTAAGTGAGCCAAAAAGACGAAGTTTTTAATCCCTATTTCAGACCTGACCTGGCTTCAGCCGGTCGACCGACCCGGTCGACCGACGTGCACGGACGTGCACAGCCAGTTCTGCAGGAGGGCCGGCCGACCGACCCGGTCGACCGTCCAGAGAGCTCTGCTCTCTGGAAAGGCCCAGGCCGGCCGGCGGCCGACCGGACAGAGAGTTTACTCTCTGTATCCTTGCCTCGGTCGGCCGGCCGGTCGACCGATGGCACAACGGTCTGAAATATGACCGTTGGCCGGTCGGCCGGACGGTCGACCGACAGGCCTGACAGAACCCCAACGGCTAGTTTTTCTAGCCCTATAAATTTGGGGGTTTGGGCATTGTTTTCACGAAGATTTTTGGAGACTTTTAGAGCCAGTTTTTCCTACTCTTTTCAGAAGTTTTTCTCCACAAAATTGAGAGCTAATACTTCCAATCAAAAGGGGAGTTTTATTTAGAGTGTGTTAAAAGAGATTCTTTGAGTTTTCCTCCACCATTCTCTTCCTTGTTTTTCTCACACAAACACTTGAGCATCCATTGATTATTCATTCTATAGGAGGGTTGTAATGATAGTGCTTTTAGGTGATCAAAGTGTTGTGATCACCAAAGATCTTTTCTTTGTACTTTGAGAAGGCGGGCAAGTGTGCTCGCGGTGGTTTAGAGTTCGATTGTGAACTCTTGATTTGAGGTGCGGCCTCGGCAAGCTTATGGGGCTTGCGTGTGTACGGGACTAGGGAGTCCGAGGGATTGTAGGTGTTGCGGCACCAAGGAGAGATCCATTGGGATCGAGCATAGTGGAAATCCTTCGTGTGTCGAAGGCGGGGATGTATAGCAAGTGTGCTCGAACCTCAAAACAAATCCTTTGTGTTTGCGATTGCTCACTCTCTCTCTCTCTCTTTGTCTCTTTTATATCTTGCATGCTATTACTTGTCTTTATTTTTACATGCTAGATATTCATTGTGCTTAATTGATATACTTGCTTGGGATTGTTTGCTAACACTTGTATTCAACTAAGAGAGCCAACGCGGCACCTCAACCCATATCCAGGGGAATCTAGAGGAGTTTGTCCAGAGCCCTTCACGGGGAATTCGGCAACACTCTTGTGTTATACGTGGTGTTTAGTGTAAGAGTTTAGTTTAGGTCATAATAGTTTTTACTTCCGCATTATTTGGCATTAAGTGACCATTAGGTTAGCCATCACCTATTCACCCCCCCTCTAGGTGAACTTACAAAAGGCGGTCAACATTTTCAACTTAAGAAAATAACCCAGAGATTTGGAAGATCAAACTTCGTGGTTAACTACATTGAAAACTTGACAAACGAGCATGAGGAGCTCAAAAATGAATTTTAGTTGGAAGATTTTAATCTGGAAGAAATCGTTGATTCTGTTGTTGATTGGGCATCGAACCCCATTATGTCAACTCCTGAAACCGAATTTGCAAACCCCTCCTGTGAGTCCTTCCCTTCCTTAGAATTGAAAGCTTTACCGGAACATCTTAAGTATGCATACTTAGGTGAAAATGATACTCTCTCGGTCATAATCGCATCCCATTTGACTGGGAACAAGAAGAAATCTTGATGTCTGTTTTAAGGAAAGAAAAAGAAGCAATTGGATGAACCATGAGTGACATCAAGGGGATAAATCCAGCAATTGTGTAACACCGTATACATTTGAACGATGATGTGACTCCCAAAAGGACACACAGTGTAGGCTTAACCTAATTATGCAAGACGTCATGAAAAGGGAAATTCTCAAACTTTAGGATGATGGGATCATTTATTCCATCTTCGATAGCCAATGCGTAAGCCTTATCCATGTTGTCCCTAAGAAAGCTGACTTTACAGTAGTGGAGAACGAAAATAAGGAATTACTGCAAACACGATTACCAACAAGATTTCGTGTTTGCATCGATTATCAAAATTGAACGCTGTCACTCATAAAGACCACTTTCTCTTGTCGTTTATTGATCAAATGTTGGAACATTTGGCTGGCCATGAGTACTGCTGCTTCTTGGATGGGTACTTAGGATATAATCAGATCCTTATCGCTTTAGAGGATCAAAAGAAGACGACATTTACCCGCCCATCTAGAACTTCACCTACGTACGTATACCCTTTGAATTGTGCAATGCTCTGGCTACCTTTCAACGGTGCATGCTAAGTCTCTTTTCCTATATGGTAGAATAATTTTTGGAGGTCTTCATGGATGATTTCTCCATTTATTGAGATTCATTTGATCAATGTCTTCATCACCTAGAGTTGGTTCTTCAGAGATGTAAGGAGAAGAATCCAACTCTAAAATAGGAGAAGTGTCACTTCATGGTGAGATAAGGGATTGTCCTCAGCCATGAAATTTCAAGAAGGGGGATTAAAGTTGATAAGATGAACGTCAAAGTAATGGCTAAACTTCCTGTCCCCAAGTGCATAAGAGACATTCGTTCGTTCTTAGGACATACATGATTTTATTGACTGTTCATCAAGGACATTAGTAAGATTGCTAGACCCTTGACCAACTTGCTTACTAAGGACGTGCCCTTCAACTTCGACGATGAGTGTTTCTGCTCATGAAAAAGACTGAAGGAAGAACTTATCTCTGCGCCCATCATTTCAGCTCCAGATTGGAGGCAGCCATTTGAAATCATGTGCGATACTTCTGATTTTTCTATCGGCGCTGTCCTAGGGCAGCGCGTCGACAATATGCAGCATGTGATTTATTACTCGAGTAGGACCTTGGCTAACGCCGAACAGAACTACACAACGACCGAGAAAGAATTTTTGGTTGTTCTCTTCGCGTAAGAGAAGTTTCGTCCATACTGGGATTCAAGACTACAATTTTTACAGATCACTCCACATTGAAGTACCTTATAACTAAGGAGGCTAAAGCCTGACTTATTCGATGGATCCTTCTACTTCAAGAATTCGACCGGGAGATCTGTGACAAGAAAGGTGTGAAAAATGAGGTGGTCGACCACTTGTCAAGAATTCTTAACGCACCTGTAGAACAAACTCTGATCAATGAGGATTTCTCAGATGAACACATCCTCGCCATTTTTAAAGAATCCTGGTATGCGAATATTGTCAATTATCTGGTCACCGAACAATTACCTGCTGAATGGACAAAGCAGGACAAGTATCGCTTCTTTGCCCAGGTTCAGTATTTCTTCTGGGAAGAACTGTATTTCTTCAAATATTGTCCTGACCAAATCATTCGCCGATGTATACCCAAAGAGGAACAGAGGAGCGTGCTCAATTTCTGCCATGAACTTGCATGCGGAGGACACTTCGGTCCCCACAAAATCGCAGAACAAGTCTTGCAAAGTGGGTTTTTCTGTTCCACTTTGTTCAAAGACTCCTTCCATTTTTACAAGTCATGTGCAAACTGTCAGAAGACTGGGAAGATTTCGATGCGAGACATGATGCACCTAAACTCAATTCTCAAAGTCAAAATTTTTGATGTTTGGGGCATCGATTTCAAGGGACCATTCTCTAATTCATTTGGCAACCAGTTCATCTTGGTTGCAGTGGATTACATCTCCAAATGGGTAGAAGTCGTACCTACTAAGACCAACAATAAAATGGTTGCCAAATTTCTCAAGGAAAATATCTTCTCCCGTTTCGGTACCCCGCGAGCGATAATTAGTAATAATGAGTCATATTTTGCAAGAGGGTTTTCGAAGCCCTAATGCGGGAATATTCTAACACAGACAAATTATCCACCTCGTATCATCCCCAAACGAATGGGCAGGTTAAAGTGACAAATCGACAAATCAAGCTCATTTTGGAGAAAAAGGTAGGACAAAACCGAAAAGAATAGTCGTTCAAGCTGATAGATGCTTTGCGGGCTTACCAAACCACTTTCAAAACTATCCTCAGTATGTCTCCATACAGAGTGGTATTTGAAAAAGCCAACCTTCTGCCAGTGGAATTAGTACACCAGGCTCTGTGGGCAATCAAGTAACTGAATTTTGATTTAAACAAAGCCGGTGACTTAAGAAAACTACAAATCTCATATTTGGAGGAGCTACGCAATGAAGCCTATGAAAATGCTAAAATAACAAAGAGTATAACCAAGATCTTGCATGACCAAGCCATACACAGAAAGATCTTTGTCTCAGGACAAAAGGTTCTGCTTAACAATTCACGACTTCACATCTTTGTAGGAAAACTCAAAACTCGTTGGACCGGACCGTTCATTGTATGCACCGTTTTTTCACAAGGTGATGTGGAGATTTTTGATCCGAAAAATGGTGAAGGATTCAAGGCAAATGGGCAAAGACTGAATCCATTTCTAACCACTGAACCTGTCACAAGAGAAAATGTCATGGGTCTTTTCGACCCATCTTACAAGTGACCATGTTCCACCACAAATACAAAAGAAAATAAAAAAATTGTGTAAATAAAAATAAAAATTAGAAGTTCTTTCTAAATTATTATAATTCTTTGTATATCATTTCTTACACCTATTTATTGCATCTGCATTCACATATCATCGATTGAGGACAATGCATTAGATCGGTGCGAGGGAGGGGTACTAACATAGGATTTCTTTGTTCTTTATCATTTTAGTATTTCTTTTTCTTCTTTTTTCCACACCAAGGAAAAAGAAAAAAATATTCTTAAAGTAATGAGAACTTTTGATAGTCTTTTTGTAAAAATACAAAATAGTTATAAGGATTAAGGAAAACCAAGTTAAAAATTCTTTACTTTAGTCTAAATAAAAGAATATTTGTTGGATTGGTGGTAAATATGCATTATCTATGCACACACTCTTGAAATTTATAGACAAAGACTCTAAGTGCCACACAAAAAAAATATTATTATTGTGTATATATATAGTTATAAACCTGATTAAGCTGGATAATTGTGCCTCAAGAAGCATGATTATTCATGCCTAAAGGAAATAAATCTTAGTTTCGTGTCCTACTTTGCTTGAGTATTTAACCTGAGGGGTGTTTTCTCACCTGGTGCCCTAAGATCGCCTGATTTGGGAGTCATCGGCTAAAAACTCATTACACAAGTAAATTAGAGAGTCTAAAGAAATTAAGGGCAAAAACGGTAAATAAATAAACAATAATAAATTTTGTGGCATTAGAGTTTGAGTTGAAAATTTTCAAGTAAATCATCACTTCACACAATGCATATTAATTAAGGCTAAATAAAAGAATGATTTGAAGTACAAAATTCCTCTTAAACTTAAATAAGAATCATATTCTTGCATGAAGACCAAAGTATAGGAAGGATTAATTAGGGTTAGACCTAATGCTTATAATTATTTAGCTATTTTTACTAAAGAGATTAAAAAGTCTTTTTCTACTTTAAGAAGAATTTTTTAAAAAAACTAACATTTACATTCTTTTTTTGAATTTTGTGGGCGCAATCTGCTGAAAACACTCAGGAGAGAAAACTCCTCATCTAGAGGTTTAAAGACTTGTTGCACACGCTCAATGTAATCCTGTCACCTAAAAAATTGGTGTAATAAACTTTTTTTTAGTCTAGTGTTTTAGTTTCTTTTGTTTTGCTCAAGGATAAGTAAAAGATAAGGGTGGGGTGTGATTAGTATTTATATTTCTACATTTTTCATCATATTTTCACATATATCTTAATAAAATTCTGTTTATTAATGGGTTCTTCTCCTTATTTCTAGGTCCATGGTTTGAAGTGATGAAACATATGTTTGAGGAACTTTAGAACCAAGAAGAAGCCTAACACTTGATGCCCAATCGGCTGCTGCTGGGAGAAGAAGACAACATTAAATGCACCTACATGCCCAACATGGTGCCACCAGTCTACACGCTTCGGCGCTGGCAGAGTGGCGCCAGAATGGTCGAGTTTCTACGACCATGTCCTCCACTCATTCCCTCATGCTCTGATGCCTATAAATACCCCTATAGATCACCAGAGGAGGAGATATTCAGTGTTAGAGAGCTTATGTTATTTTGTTTTAGGAGTTTCTTTAGTTTTCTTGTATTCTTTTCCTTGTTCTTAACTTTAGACCAGAAATTAGAGAGAGTGAAAGTTGTATCTTGAAGGTGACAATCAAATACAAGTCTACTTCTTCTTCTTCTTCTTTTCTTGTCTTTACTTGCTTTATTTACTTGCAACTAGTGTAATATGTTTACTCTCATTGCATGTTCTCTTTTATTTTCATTTACCATGTTTAACTAATTTCTTTATAGCATGGTTAACTAACTACTAACCCACTAATCTCTAGTAACTTGATTGACAACCCAAATGAATCAATAAATATCAAATAAGTCTTGTGCAAGCAAAAGCAATGATATCTTATGATGAGAGTTTTAACTCTAACTTACTAATAAGTAGATTCACTTTCATACTTCATGCTTAACTCATAAGTTTTTGATGATTTATAGAATTTATTAACTCTACTTGTTTTTGTAAGTTAGTGGAACTCCCATTCATCCTCGTGGTATCAATAGTGCACTTGTTTCTTCCTCCATGCTCGCCTTCAAATGGATCTTGATGGAGGAATGTTCAAGTTTTGCCGTAGGAAGTAGGGTGATGGGAGGAACTTTCATTTGATTTACCACGTGAAAAGTTCCTGCACATAAGATTTGTGATTGTCTATGATTCAATGTGAGGGTATGTCTTCAAGAAGTTAAAGGTTAGTGGGAGCACTTAGTAGAAGGTTAGCCATGCATCTTTTCTATCTCTATAACACAAATCACGTTTCAAACAACCAAATCACTCCAAATACTTCTACGATCTTCTTGTTTTTCTTTTTATTCATTTTTAAAACAAAGAGGAACTTTAAAACGAATAGAAAAGCCTTACATCACGCTTCTATCGCCTCCCCTCCTTGTGGATACAACCTGTTTGGCCACTTTACTATTATGGTAGAATCGAGGAAGCTATAACACCGTTCACTCACTTTAAATTAATATGTAAATTTGATTGTATGTATCCCATAAACATTTTGTAATATTTCAAAAATGTTTTAAACCCATAATGGATTATAGGATTTTTCAAAATTATTTTTGAAACGAATTTGTTTTATTTAAAAAATTTTAAAGTTTTCTGGGTTGTCCTGGTCGACCGAGATACTAAAAGAGATATACTTTCTCTGCTCAGCCGGCCACATGGTCTACCGTAAACCTGTTTGCTCACTGTGTCTATTGGTTAGTCGACCGCAACTCTGACTGCATAAAACATCTGCTGGACAGTACGATCGCTCGGTCGACCGACTAAACTATAGAGTTTGCAATTTATTGTTACCCGGTCGACCGAGTGTCGGGTTTACTAGATATTTAGGCTATTTTAAAACCCCTAATTCCCAAATATCTTCTTCCTCTTTTTTTTGCTGTCGACGCCCTCTCTAACCCAATCCTACTTTCTCTCTCTAAAATCCATTATATTTCTTCAAAATCACTCAGTTCCTAGTGATTTCAAGGCTTTTGGAGGAGTTTACACAGTTTCCATTTTCTGTCAAATTGCTTTGATTACCACAATTCTGGTTATAAGAGATCATGTAGTGAACCCTCAAAAACCAAGAAACACACTGAATCTTGGTCTAGTTCAGTTTCTTCTTTCTTGTCTGATCAAACCAATTACAAATTCAATATTTTTCATAAGAAAAATGTTATCTCGGGTAGGTTAGTGGTTATAGGTCACTCTGGTCACCTCAATCTTGCCCAAATCGTAGAATCCCACAAGCTTGGACATGTCCTTTCCATCGAGGAACCTATTTACCAAAATCTTGTTATCCAATTCTATTCAATATCAATGTTGAAAACAGTGTTATCTATAGTAGGGTTGAAAAAAAATTCATCCCAATCTCCACCTTGACATTTTTGCTAATATTCTCAAAATCCCATGTATTGGGGTAGACATCTTTGAGCATAGTCTGCAACCTTTTGATCAGTCTTGAGAAGGAGTCTTTTGTCTCAGCTTCAACCATGCTCTATGACAATGATGATCCTACTTTGTTTGAAAATGAGGAAGTGAAACACTTCACTCTCATTTCCTAAATTTTAGTCATAATTATTTTACACAATATTCTCTCAAAATCTGGTGAATTCACGCATGCTAGAGGGTATGAACCATTGCTTATCTACTGTCTCCAAAAAGAAATTCAGGTTAATATCCCCAAACTCCTTCTTGATTACATGACATGTGATTCTCTCATGGTCCCGAATAGGAGTCTTTCTTTTGGGATGACATTGACTCATATTTTCAAGTATAACAAAGTTGATCTCTCTCGTGATACTGCAACTCCTCCTACTGTTAGCATTGATCGCACTCTTCTAAAGAGGATGTACACAGATACTCGTGAACCTCCAGAATAACCTGCATCACATGATTTTCCTTCTCAGGTTAATTTGGGTTCCTCATCTTTCTCTGATTCATACTCTGCTTTTATGAACCAAATGACCTCCCACTCACTTGGTCATACCAACACCATCTCTCTTCTTGAGAGAGTCCTTTCAAACCAAGATGAGATTCATTCCACTCAAATGGAAACCGTGCCAATCAAGATGAGTTCTGGAACACCGTGGCTCACATGAGTAATGCTCAGCGTTATCTGCAAGATTGCAGTAACAATGTACATTCTCACCATGGATAGCCACTTTCCGCCCTCTGGATGCTCTTACCCTTTGGCTCCTACTGATCTTCCATTTGATCCGTGGATTGCATCGACTACACCTTTAGCATATATCAGTAATCCTCTGATCCACTAGACGATCAGCTCTACACCGATGAAAAAACTTTTGGCACAACTATCGATCAACCATATGTGTGATTTCTTCCTTCCCCTCAGGGGGAGAAGAATGAGATGGATGGGATTAGGAGTTATTTTGGATTAGGAGTGAGTTATTTTATGTCGTTATTTTATGTCTTTGAAAACATTATGGCATATAATAACTTTATAACATTTCAATTTGTTATGGTTTGGATAATTGACATTATGGTTTGTATTTCAGTTTATACTTTGGATATTGTTTGTTATAGTTTGCCTTTGATATTCATGAACATATATTTGTTTCTTTGATTAGAGGATGGTGGATTGGATGGATGGAGGTTGTTTATGCATATGTGTAATATCTATTGATGTAATTTAGTCATATGCATTTCAGGTGACTTGTTATGATAGACAAAGCTTTATGTATGTCATTTATTTAGAGTTTGTTTTAAGATATGCATGATTTCAGGGGAAGCTTCAAAAGAAGCTTTCAAAATTATTTAAAAATAACTTTTTGAGTTTTGTCATCATCAAAAAGGGGGAGATTATTGACCCAATGTTACAATCACTCTATTTGTTTTGATGATTCCAAAATTCATTTAGTTAGTGTTGACAGTTTTTATTTAAGTATTCTTGAGTTCTACAGGTTCTCAAGATTCTAAGTTTAGCTTTAATCACACATGAAGCAAAATTGAAATAGTTAAGAAAATCAAGTATCAAAGAATAAGCTAAGGATGATTCAAGAAGTCAAGAACAAAATAAAAATCATTTTTGGATGCAAAAAAGCACCACAAAGAATAAAACTTGTAATCTTTGTTTATACTTGATCAATGTAAGATTTTAGTTTGTCAAAATCTATTTTAGATCTTGGAATGCTCAGAGGCATACACACACGCACGCACACACACAAAAAAAAGATGTTTCCTATTTAGTTTTTCCAAAGTAGAGTTTATATCTTGAAATGTTTTTGAAAATTAGTATATAAGTGTTGATTTTATATACAAGAATTTTCTCTACAAAAGATCCATCTACATAAGTTTATTTATACAAAATATATATTAATTTATATATGGTTTTAAAGTTTTGTCAAAATATTTGAAAAGAATTTCAAAAGTATTTTAAAGCATGATTTTGGGCTGAAGCCAGTCGACTGACCCACAGAGTTGTATTCTCACATAAGCCAGTTGCTTGCCAAATTCTCTCTCAACTCTATCTCCTCTTATTTACACTTGATCATACATTGATAACATTGTTAGTATTACTTCTTGCTTATTTGGTTGTTCAATCTTGTATTACATTGTTCTAATATCATAGTTGATATTGTTCTTGCATTATATTGTCATAAAATCAAGAAAGCAATTTTAGCACCCTCAACTCTTTTTAAAGAGAAATCTTGAGGAGAAGTTCTAAAGCTCTACACGGAAAATTCGACTTCACTTCTTGATTGATTATCCTTTGTTGGTTGTGTTAGCTATTGATTGTTATAGTTTAAGTTTTAAAGTTTTAAAGTTTTTAAATTCCGCACTTATTAGCCATCACCTATTCACAAACACACACACAACCCCTCTAGGTGATTTCTGAAAGACTTGGGACACCATCCAAAAAACTAGCCTTCTAGGTGGAGTTGCCCAAATTCTTATATATCCAAGACTATCCTCACGTCTAGCCGATGTGGGACTATTTGTTCGACCGAAATCCCAACAATCCCCCTTGAATAAAGAGTCTCCCTGCAAGCTCAACTATCTTCACACTGGAAGATTAAATGCTCCATTGAGAACTCTTCACTGTGTGGGAAGGCGGCACGCCTTATGTGAAGTACCAACTGCAGTCGGTCACTCCTCTACAACGTGTGAGAGGCGGCACGCCCATTGTAAAGGAGCACCACTATCAAATTTCTTGAAACCCTAATATTAGCTTCACAGGGGCATATTGCGCCTTTTTGCGCCATTGGGGTGATCATGCCCATTGCGCCATTGGGGGATCTTATATCGTCAAACATCACCCACACACACGACTAAGTTCGGGGCATGGCTCTGATATCACTTGAAGGACTTGGGGCACCATCCCACAAGACTAGTCTTCTAGGTGGAGTTGTCCAAATCTTTATATACCCAAGACTGTCCCCATGTCTAGCCGATGTGGGACATTTGTTCGACCCAAATCCTAACAATTGTAGGGAAAGAGGAGAAAGAGGAGAAAAAAGACATCGGAAGAGTTTTTAAACTCATCAAGAATATAGCACAGAGATAGAAAGTCAAAAGGAGTAATAACAGGAACTTGTTGCAAGCCAGGACTGAGACCGGTCGACCGTCCGATCGATCGGTGCACAGGATGGCTCGGTCGACCGCATGGTCGACCGTGGCAAAGGAACAGTCGACTGGCGTGATCAACCGACTGTCATGAGTTATCTCTCAGTTGGTCCCGATCGACCGGGACGGTCAACCGAGGATAAGGGTCAGTCGACCGGCCGGTCGACTAACAGACGCGTATGTCACTCCTTTCAGGATTTGGACTTCTTTTCTGTTTTGGGGTTGAATCCAATTAGGGTTTCCTAAATCCCTGGGATTCTCTGGCTATAAATATGGGTTAGAGCCCTCATGAATTATTTCCCACTGATAATCTCCCTTGAAAATTCCTTAAAGCAAGGAATAAGTTGTAATTGATTGTTGAATCAATAAAATCTCTCTTTCTCCCTTGCCTGAGGACGTAGGAAAATTGCTGAACCTCGTTAAATATTGTGTTGGCTTGCTTTCTCTCTTATTTCTCTGTTCTTATCATGTGGGTACTTCTCCGGCGCGTCTATCTCTATTGGTGAATTCCTCATTGGTTGTTGCCTCGCGCGCAATATGTGGTATCAGAGCATCTCAGATTCGTCGTGGGATCGTGTGTCGATTTCAAGAGCATAAGTTGCTGTTCGGCGGAGATCGTGTGTCAATCTCAGAGCAGCGTTGGAACTGTTTTGTGGGATCATATGTCGATCTCAAAACAGCGTTTGTATTGCTCAATGAATCAGATTCAGTGGATAGATCGCTTCGAAAACTCTTCGAGGGTTTAGCTTTGAGGCAAAGATTCTATCTTTATCCAGCTTTGTTTATCTAACTCCGTTTGCTTTCGCATTAATTGAGGAATCAATTGAGAAGATGGCCGGAGATAGTACATCTACGGTGAAATTCGTGAATCCACATCCGTTGAGGATTGATGTAGTGAAGTTTGGCGGCAAGAACAACTTCGGTATGTGAAGATGTGAGGTGATGGATGTATTGACGGCATCAAACCTCAAAGACACTCTACGGTTGAAAAAAAGCGTGATTCTACTACTGAAGAAGATAAGGACAAGATGAACCGGACGGCGTGTGGCTTGATCAGGTCTTCTTTGACACAAGACATCAAGTATCATGTGTTACATGAAACATCTACAAGGAAATTGTGGGAGATCCTGGAAGAAAAATATCTGACGAAAAGCAACGAATGTTGCAGTTCAAGAGGAGGCTTTATCATTTTCAGATGAAGAGGGGAATCTTCATAGATGAACACATGAATAACTACACAAAGCTTCTTACAGACCTAATTAATGTGGATATGGAGATCGATGAAGAGGATAAGGCGATGGTTCTATTGAATTCTCTTCCTGAAGAAGAATATGAGACCTTTACTGTTACATTAATCAATAAAGAAAATCTCTTAACTACGAGGTGTCTACTGCCCTTGTGAATTATGAAGTAAGGAGGCAGGACAAATTATTTTCTTCAGGGAGCACCACAGCAGAGGCGTTGGTGGTAAGAAGCAGGAGTTTCAATCGAAAGGGCAGAGGTGATCAGGAAAGATCAAAGTCCAGATCAGATTTCGGAGATCTGAAGAAGAACCAGTGCGCCTTATGCAAGAAGCCAGAGCACTGGAAGGTTGATTGTCCGAAGGCCATAGGTAAGAAGAAGAAGTCAAAGACTGAGGCAAATCTCACACAGGTGTCAGTACTCATGCCAATACTTCACAGGCGGATGGATCAGACTCAGACTCATCAATATTCTCTTTCTCTATTACTACTCCTACTATTGGTTACTCAGGTAATGCTGAGTGGATCTTAGCACAGGAGCTACCTATCATGTATGCCCGAGCAGGGACTGATTTTCTAGCTTTAAGAAGCTAGCTGGATGTTCCACTGTCATGGGTGATGATCATACATGTAACGTAGAAGGGATATGTACAGTCTGTATCAAGATGTTTGATGGGATAGTATGAGAATTGAAGGAAGTGAGGTATGTACTTCAACACAAAAGGAATCTTATTTCTATTGGTGTTTTGGAACGTTGGGTCTTGTGGTATCCATACGAGATGGTGTTCTCAAGATGACCAAAAGCTCAATGGTGGTTATGAAGGGCGTCCGTCAGAACAATCTCTACTACTTGAAGGGTAGTACAGTTACAGGTCAAGTGGAGACTTCTATTTCTTCAGATGATGTTTTCACACAGGTCTGACAGATGAGGATCAGACACGGAGAAAAAAAGTCTTTGAAAGCTCCAGCAAAGAAGGGATCATTGGAAGGTGTATCTACCTGCAACATGGAATTAGGTGAGCACGACGTTTTGAACAAGAAGAAGGTGAAATTCAGCATCACTACTCACCACTCTGAAGGTCTTCTTGATTGTGTTCATGTAAGTATTTGGGAACCTGCTAAGACTGCATCGCTTGGAGGTCATAGGCACTTTGTCTCTTTTATTGATAATTTATCTAAGTATTATTGGATATATCCCATGAGATAAAGGTTTGAAGCCTTAGTTATGCTCGTGAAGTGGAAGGATATGATGGAGAAACAAACTGGTATGAAGATCAAGGAGCTACATATTGGTAATGTTGAAAAATATAAGAACCAATTTCTATAATTTGGCCAGAACACTGCTATTGGTACTCACTTCTTAGATAGATTACATGGGTTAGTTAAGGAGATAAACTGTTCCTTACTGGAGAAGGCTCAGTGGTTGTTGTCTAATGCACGATTAGACAAATCGTTTTGGGTTGAGGCGATTGTGTATACTAGTCATCTCATAAATGGATTATCATAGACTGTGATAGGAGATAAAACTTCACTAGAAGTTTGGTCTGGAAAAGCTGCTCAAGATCATGGTTTGCTACGGGTATTTGGAAGTCCAGCCTACTTTAGTGCCAAAGATGGCAAGGTAAATCCGGGAGCAAAGAAGTTTGTGTTTTTGAGTATCAAAAGAAATATGAAAGGCTACAGGTTATGGAATCCCGAAAACAAGAAGATCGTGTTAAGTCAGCATGTCACGTTTGATGAGACTTCAGTGTTGAAGTCTACCATCTCTCAACAGGTGGAGGACTGAAGACCAAGGATGTATCGCAGCAGGTGGAGGTTGATTCTACTCTACCACCTCTAGTTGGTTCGGTATCAGTGAGGACTTCACTGGATGTGACACCGGGTGAAGATCATATAGCCAGTTTTTATGTTGAAGAGGTTGAAGACATTAATGAGAATGTCAAATTATTTGTAGCAATTGAAACTAAGATAAAACCACAAAAGTGGGTAAAGAGCATGAATCTCGAGCTTGTGACCGCGACAAGCTCAAATTGAAGGTCGTTGTTCTCCATAACGGTAGTAAGGAGATTCATATGACTCATCCAGGTCGGTTCACTACTGAAGATTCAGTCACAAGTGCTTGAGCTTGGTGGAGCTCATTTCAATGAACTATGTTTGGCTTGATCCCTTGGCCAACGTACGTAGGCGACCGTAAAGGCGCAGCCATTTAGTGATGCAACCCGTATGAAGCTATTTTAGTTCTCAAGAAGCTGATTGAGACTTCACGTAGAGATGAAGAGTTGGACTTCACGTAGAGGTGAAGAGTTGGACTTTACATAGAGGTGAAGTATTATGATCTCGATGAACAGTTGATCTTCTGGTGAGAAGATGGTTAAGCTTGCATAAGGGGTGTGCATCCAGTTTGTTGAAGCCGATGATGGTGTTTGGTGTGCTCTACTCAGATTTGGTTGAACCGTCTTGAAGGCATGTGGACTGGAGAGAGCCAGTCAGTTGGAGAGTCGGTGTTAGCTCATGATGGATTCTTCTTGAGGTCATTGGAATGGTGTTCCATGAAGTTACTGAGTTGGTCCGCTCGTATGGTATTTCTCGTCGGTGGAGTGATGGGAAGGAATGTATAGTGCATTCCATTTGGATAGCCGAGCTGAAGTTGAAAGCTTACAATTGATATTGGAGTTTGGTGAGAATTGCAGGTGGCAACGATAAACTCAATTTGGATCTGGTGAGATCGGTAGAAATTGATTGTAAGTGTGCTGGAGATTCGTTTGAAGGAACAGGTTTCATCTGTTGGCCAAGTCGAGATCGTGTATCGATTTCGTTCGGAGCACTCAAGCCGAGATCGTGTGTCAATTTCACCAAGATCGTGTATCAATTTTGCCAGGTGTTCGTTGGAGTTCGGTTCAAATTTGAAAAATCTTCACCGAGGTTGAAAATTGTAGGGAGAGAGAAGATAGAGGAGATAAAAGATATCAGAAGAGTTTTTTAAACTCATCAGAAAGATAACTCAGAGATCGGAAGTCAAAAGGAGCAAGAACAGTAACTCGTTGCATGCCAGGACTCTGCCCGATTGATCGGTGTGCACGACGTGCACAGGCATGGCCCGGTCGACCGCCCGATCGACCGTGGGAAAGGAACGGTCGACCGGTGCAGTCTACCGACTGTCATGAGCTATCTTTCGGTTGTTCCCGGTCGACCGGACGATCAACCGAGGACAAGGGTTGGTCGACTGGTCGGTCGATCGAAAAACGCGTCTGTCGCTCCTTTCAGGATTCGGACTCCTTTTCTGTTTTGGGGTTAAATCCAATTGGGGTTTCCTAAATCCCTGAGACTCTCTGGCTATAAATATGAGTTAAAGCCCTCATGAATTGTATCTCACTGAAAATCTCCCTTGGAGATTCTTTGAGGCAAGGAATAAGTTGTAATTGATTGTTGAATCAATAAAATCTCTCTCTCCCTTGCCCCGAGGATGTAGGCAAATTGTCAAACCTTGTTAAATATTGTGTTGGCTTGCTTTCTCTCTTATTTCTCTGTTCTTGTCGTGTGCTTACTTCTCCGGTGCGTCTATCTTTATTGGTGAATTCCTCATTGGTTGTTGCCTCGCGTGCAACAATTTCACCTACAAAACATGCAAGAAAGTGATAAAATCACGTCTGCACTCCAGTACTGCGTAGAAGAAGTAACACCACCAGACGAAGAGACTCCAGATCACCAGCAGAGAGACTCTAGTCCACTAGGAGAAAAGCCAATGTCCCTCATTTTGGGTAAACTGAAACCCCATCTATCCTTCCTGCACATCCCCTCTGGCGATGACACCTTGTCACCACGACTAATGCACCGTAGTAGTCCCTTCACGGTGACTAATGTGACGCATCTTTCAGACTCCCTAGAAGAGAAAGCATGATCACCATTTTCTCATCCTCCTCCATCTCCTTTTATTCCTCCATTTGATAAAAGGAAAGGAAGACGACATGGGGAAGCGGCAAGGAAAGAAGAAGTTAGGGTTTCGAAATAAGAGTTTTTTTAAGAAGATATGGAAGATGATTTCCTTCCATAGACTTCTCTATTTGTAGATGGATGAGAAGCCAAACAGTCTCTAATTCTTATTTTCAATCCCTGAAAAGTTAGCCCACAGTCTCGAGATTTTCGGTCAACATAAAAGGCAGAAGACCAACCGTCTCCATCAAACCATAAAACTCTACAATCTCAGTCATAATTATGTCAGAATTCAAAGAGACAGAGAACAAAAACTTTTAAGAGATCCAGCCTCTCGACTGACAACTGGAAGCCAGTTGTGCAACCCACAATTAATTCCAGAAGATTTGTAATGATCTAAAGAGATTTGTCGCACACTCCTCTGCCTGCAAGCGTCATAATAAGTTTTAAGGCATTGATAATCCATCCGAGTATCTTAACTTTCCCGACTTTCCTTTCGCAAATTCTGATAAGTGAGGAACCGTGAGGCATCTGTAGTGGTCAAAATTTGACTCGCATCTGGATGATGACACGTGTCCAAGCTATCAAGTACTTTCTCTAAGAAATCTACAATTCCAGAGTCCATCCTGGAACCTCCGCACTCCTGGCCCTCTTAGGGCTACCCTCCATCCCGAAGATATTTGTATCTGGAACCACATGTCGCCACTCCAAGACCTTACCACTCTGGAACCTTTCATAGTCTGAAGTCTCCAACTCCGAGCCAGAATCTCTAAGCAACAGTATGTCGAGATCTCCGCCTATCGTTATATTGCTTCATCTTCTCCCACGTTGAAGACAATAACACCCTCACATTAAAACAGGCAGCTATGCATGACAGTGGATATTCCCACCGCCCACCCCAGCCAATCACAAAAGTGATCGTGGCCAATACGAAGGATCTAGCCCGTGCAGATCGTGTTTTTACCACAGCCCACCATTCTGCCTCCACTCTAGCATTCACGTTAAGTATATGTGATCCTTCTTCTCTTAGGAGAAGGAGATCGCTTCTCTGATCCTCAGAACACACCACACCAGGTAATTCTCCTCTTCTAGTACACCAAAACACCCGCATTTGTCCTCTGTATGATCTTTTCTCCCATCACTCGACAGTTATCCTCTACCGGTCCTTTCTACTATGCCCGCATTTGTTCTCTGTGCGGCACCTTCATCCACTATTCTGATAGTTATCCTCTGCCTGTGTTTTCCTATCCATTCCACCTACTGATTCTCTTGTCCAAGGTTCTTAGGCTGGCATCACACCGATGCTCCTAACCTAATATGTTTCTTTTCCTGTGTAAGCTCTGACAGGTACTATCCGTGGAGCGCTCAAATCGCTTATGGTGGGTTCAATTCACGGTAAGCCAATTTTTATCCACTACAAATTACTAGATCCATGATACGTGTAAAAAACACATGATCTTATATCTCATGTGAGTGTTATGTCAGATTTGACCTTTACAAATTTGTAAAAAGGAGAAGAAGAAAAAATTTGTACGATCCTCCTGCTAATTAGATGAATCTCAAATATGTTTTGAAAAAACATAACTTAAATTTTAGAATATAATAAATTAAATTTCATGCAAGATATTAAAATTTCAGAGATTTGAGAGTTCAATTTAAATGAAAAAAAAATATCATAAGGACAGTTACGATTAATTTGGAGAGCGGTAGGAAGACATAAAACTAGTGATTAATTTGGAAAGCACTAGGGAAACATAATATTAGTTCATGAATTCAAAAAAAGCTTACATTGTATTAGCAGAGAATTCTTTTCAGAGGTTTGAGAGCAAATTCGGGTCTTGAATACTATAGTAGAAAAAATTCATGTATGTCTTTCATTTATATATTGTGATAACATATTGACAAACCTTGTGCTTTATTAAAGAAAAAGAATTGAATTTTTGTCTCATCAATTCATAATTCCCATAAGAAGTTTTTGATTTTGAACAAATCGTCATCATATCATTAACAAAAAGAAAAAAATAAAAATAAGTTTCAAGAGGGCTTGGAATACAGGTCAGAGAAGCACGGAAGTAGAGGTAGGAACTTACAATCACTAATTTGGGACCAAAAACAACTTTGGTTTATCTCGATCTGAATCTTTTTTTAATGTCACCAATTGATCAAGTGTCCTTGACTTACCGGTTTGGATAGAAATATTTCAATTCATCAATATGGGATTGAAACACTTTGCCCCAGTTCAGATTTTTTCATCGTCAAGGAATGGTGAAATTTTATCGAAACTTTGAGATATAGCAGCAGTCAGATATTTTAACTCGAGATAAGATGTAACAATATTTCTTTGAATTTTTAGTTGACGTTATTGAAAACATGTGTAAGTATAATTTTCTTAATACTTAGCTGCTATTGATTTCCTCCACTATTTCACATCCGGACAACCGAGGGTTTTCAGGGGTAGAAAAAACCATTTTATTCCTAATCATTGTTGGAAAGCAGGTATAAAACTTCTATTAAATTGATATGTTTAAAATTTATATAAAAAAATATAAACTGTCAACGACTCCCTCAAGAAGGCGGAACCAACTTACTTTGGTTTCAGTTTAGATAATAAAATATAAAAAAAAAATGTTTCACATGATATCTGTGTTCTCTCACATGCAAGGAGTGTGAGTTGCATTTTCTGTGCATGTACTTCTTTTTCAATTTACCAGATGGAATGCCCGGGACTCGAACCCGGAGCTAGTCAGGTGGGGCCGTTTGTTACGCGTAAAAGTCTGTAATTCGTAAATGACTTACAACCCAGTTACAACTACAGCATTTGTTTGGATCGTAATTCGTAAAAGACTTACACAACCCAATTATCACTCACTTGCAACCCAATTACCACTCACTTACCGCCCAGTTACAGTTAATTTTGTGGTCATGCAAATTTGAATTATTTTTTTATGTTAATATTAATTTTTTTTAATATTTAACATTTTTAATATTTATTTGCAATATTAAAACTTTTTAAATCACCAAATAGTTAATTTTGTGGTCAACTTTTTCACTTACGACTTACACATTACAACAACCAAACACCGTAAAACACAATACACTTTTTCACTTACAACTTTATATTACCAACCAAACACCATAAAGCTTACATGCATGTAACTCATTTACAACTATAAAAATTTTATCAATTACGACTTATAAATTACGGCCAGTTACGACAACCAAATAGGCCCGAAGTAGATCATTTTTTTTTTTTTTGTTGTAATAGGGGAAACCCCTCCCCAAACCGTGCATGCATTTTTTATTGCACACACTCTCTCTATATAGTCATATAAAAACTAACATATCAAGAAGAAAGCGTAAGAGTTTAGAATAGCCAGTAGATTTAACCACTAACGGGCATTTCAAATGCACGCCTATGCACATAGATTTATTTTAAATTAGAGTTCTTCCTCATTTGATAAGAAAATCTGTTTTATAATTTTATTTGAATAATTTATTTGGATTAAGATTTTATTCAATATAACTTTTTTTAGGAGGCCGCCAAGGTATCCTAATGGGCCCTCATTCGAGAGTGGTTTTATACATCCGCATGGAGGTGGAGAAAGCACGGCTACAGATGGGTGCCCCATCGGACTAATCCTGTGGGTCACGTGGCTCCTGCCTAGGAAAGTTTCTCACCACGTAATTGGGTAAGTCACGCGCCACAGCTCATGGGGAAAATATTCATCGACAGCCGGGTTCAAACTGGGGTCACTTGGTTTTTAGTCACAGTGGGCCAAAACTGCCGCAGATCTATTCAATATTAACTTACAATAATAGAGATGCATTATATTTTCGTAAAAATCAGATAATAGATAATTGATATTCAATATAAAAGAAAAAGAGAAAAAAGAAAAATTTTGAAAAATAAGGAATTAGAAAAAGTAGAACATTATCGTGTAAAAATAAAATAAAATAATAACTAGGAAGATCAAGAGAAAAATCTCAAAAAAAGAAAAAGAATATGAACAAAAAAGAGAAGAAAGAATAAAAAGGTAGAATAAAATCAGAAGAAGAAAGAAACAAAAGTTAAAAAATTTAGAAAAATCATGTTGAAAAAATAAAAGAGGAAATCTAGAAAAAAAAAACATAACAAATACGAAAAGAAAAAATTAAATAATATAAAAAATGGCAAATAAAATAAAAGACATTTAAAAGAATGAAATAAAAAAAGAAAAGAAGAAATTTAGATAAAAACAAAAATAAGAAATTGAAAAAATTGGTAGAATAGAATGAGAGAAAAAGTAAAAGAAAATAACATATAAAAAGGGGCTAAAAGAGTGTAACATAATCAAAAAAGAAAGAGGAGAATAAAATCAAGGAATAAAATCAAGAAGAATTCAAAAAACAAAAGAAAGAAAAAGAATACAAAGAAAGGAAGAAAAAGATGAAACTAAAGGAAAGAACTGGGGGGAAGTTTGGGAGAAAAAATAAAGGTTAAGTTGAACAAATTCACCCTGTACTATAACATTTTGCCAAAAAAAACATTATTGTACATTGAAATGAGCAAAAAGACTCCCTAGTGGGTTCACATGAAAATACACTTCTATTATTGCAAACTTTATTATAAAACTTTTCATTTTATTAAAATTTGCGGAGATCACACTTGCACTATCTAAGATTTGACAAAACATTTCTATGCAATATGTTAAATTTCACACAAATTATATCTTAGATTTCACACAGACTACCAAACATGATGACACTACAGAAGTGTTTTCTTTTGAATTCAAAGAAGGTGTTTTTAGTTATTTAAATAAAGTAAAGAGTTTTTCTGCAAAAAGTTAATATATGGTATAGGGGGATTTTCTTCAATTGTCAAAAATAGATTAAAAAAAATGAAAAAGAAACCAAAGCATGCTAAGAAAAATAATATGTGAAGAAATAAAAAGTACAGTAGAAATAACTAAAAATGAACAAAAATGATAAAAAGTAGGTAAAAAGTAAAAGAAAATAGAAAAGAAAAGAAAATGCATGAAAAGAAAGGGGGGAATGAACTGAATAGAAAAGGTTATAGTAAAATATAGAATAAATTAAGAAAAGGAAAAAGAAGAAAAATAAAAGAAAAATATGAAAACAGAGGGAAAGAAAGATAGAGTAAAGATATGAGTAGAATTATAAAAATAAAAATGTAAAACAATCTGGAAAAAAGGAAAAAAAGAAGGAAAAAAAAGAAATATCAGATAAAAGGAAAAGAAAAACTATAGATAAGAAAAAAAGGAATAAAAAAAAAAGTAGAATGAATTTGGTTTTCAACTTCCTTCTCCACGGACATGAATTGGGGAGAGGGAGGGAGAGAGAGAGAGACCATTTTCTACTTTTTCTGAATTTCATTTTTTACTTTTGGTGTTTTTTTAGGGGGGGTATTTGGCACGGATAGTTTTATTTTTCTTTATTTTTTTATTTTCCTTTTTATTTTAGAGAGAGATATTTGTTTTTTATTTTCTTATTAAGAGAGATATTTAATCTAAAAGATATATAGATAAAATAAAACAAACAAAATCTTGAGAGGGGAAATGAGGGGATATAAATTGTGCACATGCTTTACCAAGTCCGTATCCGCTTTCTTGTAGTGAATATGGATACAAAAACGAATAGTGTTTGAATGCTGATATTAGTATTCATATTTATTAAAATGAATTCAGATTCTAATAGGATATGGATATTTGCCGGATAATATTGAATATATCCAATAAATCATTAGAAAAACAAGTTCAATCTTTATTTTAAATTTTCTTAGATTAATATATGTGAGATTTCGCTACAGCCTCTTATGTCAAATCGTAATTAAGGAAAAACACTCAACTTCATAATTTAATTCGCTACAACTATCTCCATTTTTAAACCAACCACGTGCGCCCATGTGTCAAACGCAGAAGCTCTCCTCAATGGCGAAAGATGCAAATATCCACAATAATCGCTATGAAAAATCGAATCGGTTCGAAAATGCGACTGCTAAAATATGTAGGATTACGACCATGATCACAGTCATCACAAAAAATGCTCTATTTCTGAGTCTTTAATGGTCATGGTCCTCACAAAAATGTCATGTTTCTGAGTCTTTATAAAACTGCGATCATGATCACATTCCTCACAAAAATGTCATGTTTCTGAGTCTTTATAGGACTGCGACCATGATCACAATCCTCTTATGTCATGTTTCTGCAATCCTCTTATGTCATGTTTCTGAGTCTTTATAGGATTGCGACCATGATCACAAATATGTCATCTTTCTGAGTCTTTATAGGATTGCGACAATGATCGCAACCCACACAAAATAGCATATTTCTGAGTCTTTATAGGACTGCGACCATGATAGCAGTCCTCGCAAAAATACTTTATTTTTTAGTCTTTATTAGGACTGTGACATGCGACCATGATCGCAGTCCTCACAAAAACATAATTTCCCAGCTTATATTGGGACTGCGACAATGATCACAATCCTCGCAAAATACTCTAATTTTCAATTAATAAAAGGACTACGACCATAGTCGCAGTCTTCTAATAAATGACTGCGACCATCATCGTAGTCCTCACAGGAGACCGCGATCATGAGTTGCAGTCATCATATCAGCATTGTCATCATCAGCAGACCCCTGTTCATCGACATTGAATGATGCCCGATGCTTTTCAGTTCTAAAAACTACATTGATCACAAACACAAACAAATACTTATCGCGATCCGTGAATCACTCCGCGTCGGGGTCAGGGTTGAGAGGAGAGCAAAGTCAGGACGATAGGAAAGGGTAAAAGAGAAAATGAAAATATATAAAGAAGTAGTGGTTGGGATGAATCAATTTATACTGACGTAGATGATGCTATAACAAATAAAAATAAGAAGGTGAGTTTTTTTCCTAATTGTGAAAGAAAGTAGATGGCTGTATCGAATTTTTCCTATATAAATGTATGTGTGTGTATGTGTGTACTGGATATAAGCTGTCCAGCTGAGGAATTTCCTCAGCTGATCACAACAATCTATCAAAACAAGGGAAGGCAGGGGGCTTAATGAAAAATTTTATGTTTTTTTTTGTTTCTTCTCAGTTGCTCCCTTGTTCTTCTCTCTCTCTCTCTCTCTCTCACTCGCTCGCTCTCCTATCACCGTTCCTTTCTCCCTCGTTGGCGTGAATTCTCTCGTCATCTCTCTTTCTCTCTCTCCTGTTGGAAATATACTAAAAGCCTTAACCTTTGTATTAGAATTCAGTATATGATTTATTATTTAATAATGTTATTTTCATTTTATGAGAATCTACATGGGCAAATGCTTCTATTATATACATGTTGTCTTGTGTTCAATATTGTAAGATAATCTGATGTGTAAAGTTCAACTTACATGCAGAAGATCCGATCATCGGATCCCTATAGAATATAAGTTAAGTCCACAATCTTAAATGGAGTTGGACACACTATCGATAGGATTATAATGCAATCTTTTGAAATAGTCTTTCTTGACTATAGGAGACTATTTGATCTCTCAGACTATTGCAGTAGTACACTTTGTGTATATTGGATATGACTAAGTTGAAATAATTTTCTATATACTGACTATATTAGAAAATTAAAACCTCATGGTTATTATCAGTGCTTAAACTCTTAATCCCAAAATGCTTAATGGACATGTGCATATTATACTTATCACTTTGATTCATTAAGAAGTGAGATTGTTTTATAAGTCAATAGCTAAAGTGAGTTTAGTGATAATGTAATATGTATGATAGACTTTATTCATTGACGGAATCCATGTCTTGGTATGAGAGAATGATGACGTCCTTTTAAGAAGCTTATAAGTTTTGTACATGTCAAAAACCTATAGGTGGATTTAATTATCTGAATGACAAATAAATAAGTGGTAGGTATTAAAGACAAGATGTCGATTAAAGAAAATTATCAGTAATTTAATTTTATCAACAGACGTCAAAAATCTTAACGTGATGAGATTTTAGGCATATATTAAGGATCTCGAAAGTAATCTTGAGATAAGGACAGAAGTACAATTACAATTTTTAGAGACTGAATTGTACTTTATGAAATTAAAGATTCTAATTCGGATTGAATTAAGGTACCCTGATTTCAGTAGAAGTCTAATCCTTATTTGATTTCTGGTGGTCCCTATCATAGCCTATATAAAGCCTCCTATAACTCTTGGCCGATGAGATGCATCGTACAGAAGAAACAAAAGGAGAAAACCCTCATTTCTAAAAGGCCACAAAAAAGAGTTAAAGGAAAGATCAAAAGACCGGAGCCCACCCTCCATCTGATCTTGCGCTTTGAAAATATGATAGAAGATCGTGAGGTGTTCGAGACGGCTTCTCAGATCACAATTGAAGATTGTTAATGACATCAATCCAGCGAGATCTCTAAGGTATGATCTCTATCTTCATTGAATCTATAAGATTATTATTCGGCTTGTATTCGCCCAAGGCGATATCAGAAATTTTTCGCACTTTCATCTCTATTGTCTCATTCTAATCAGTTTGCGACATTCATTATCAGGCAATTATTCTTTTTTCAGGTTGTAGTGTCTTTTATTAACATGTAAATAATATAAATTTATTATTAGTGTAATAATAATTGTGTTAGTTTCTGCTTAACAGGAATCAATCTGACAACTATTCAAGATCACTGAAATATCAACAATCTAATTGGCCAGGTCGGCAAATATTAGGTGGGAGGTTTTCCATTCAATAGAACGTTCCTTAATTTAAGAACCACCTTTCAATTTCCTTCCTTGGTTAAACACCAATTAGACTGATATAAATCAGTCTCGATATACTGAATATCAGTATATCCCCTGTATAAAGAAATTAATTCACTTATACAGTACTTGGAGTGAGGTACGCTTAGAGCGAATCTCCTTAAGACAATTACGTCCCCCGCACCGGTGCTAACGGGTTACTGGACGTTGGTCTCCCAAGATACAACACTCCTTCACGGTATTTGGATAGCACTACCAAATCACCGTACGGTCGAACCGTAGTCAACCAGTACCTTCACAGGATCGTTGAAGCAGCGGGACTAAGACAAATTTCGGATGAATATTTGCCTTTACTTTGGAGGAGCACCCACTGCAGAGGACGAAGGAAGGTAGAAGAATATTCTTCTTTAGAAGTCCCAGATTCAGACAACAATTCTATAAAAAGAATCTGTTGAATTTTCTGAGCCCTCTTTCAGAATGAATTTTGCAGAATCTTCTTTGGAAGTCGCTTCGAAAACTGACTTTCCCACTTCTCGCTGGAAGTTGCTTCAGAACTCAACTTCCTAGTTCAGAACGCATAAACTTGCTTCAGTTCAGAACTCAGAGAGAGAGATATTCTGATTTTTGGTGTTGGTGTGTCTGAGAAAGAGAAACTAGAGCGCTAT
Organism: Agave tequilana; assembly: GCA_038442645.1. Lineage (NCBI taxonomy): Eukaryota > Viridiplantae > Streptophyta > Magnoliopsida > Asparagales > Asparagaceae > Agave > Agave tequilana. Next base: position 59,153 of record JAVJIF010016594.1, read on the forward strand.
TTATAGCGCTCCAGGAGGGGCCAACGGGTCCGAACCCAACGAAAGGTTGCAACGGTTCGGTCTGAACCGTTGCAACGGTTCGACCCAACAGTCGCAACTATTGGCTGTCCAACAGACGCGGAGGGGGTCCGTTCGGATCCGGATAGCGGAGCGGGTCCATTGGCGGGCCGGTTCGGATAGCGGAGCGATTATACTCGCAACCCATACCCGTGAGACCTGATTCAAAAAGAACCAGGCCGGGTAGGGAACCCGAACCCGAACCCGGTCCAGGTCCCGCCGCCGGCGGCGGTTCGCGCACGCATGAGCGGGCATGGTTCCCTCCCAATCGCGCGCGAAAACTCCAAGTACCCAAAGGGCACGCCCTTTGTTCTCAATTTTTTCTATTTATACACCACGAATTTTCATCCCATTGCCAATGTGGGACTAAATGCTTTAGCTACCTTTAGTCCCATTTTGGCTTTGAATTAGGCAATCTTTAGACTTGAATATCTCATTCATTCGAAGTCGGAATTGAACATGTGAATATACCACGTTCATCCCAATGGAAGGAGAACACACTCCAACCATCATCCAATTGATTCGATCAATGAATCTCGCCATAATTCAACTCGAAGATTCACATTTATATTCTTCATATTCCAACAATCCCCCACAATGAATGTAGATTCAAGGAAATGACACACAAAGAGACTGACTCTATTGTGAAACTTTAGAAAAGAAACTGCATCAGGATAGGTGAACTAGATCTTGAACCTTCCATAGTGAAAACTTTATCGGACTTACTGGCTAATCAGTGAACTAGGTCTTGAACTGTTAGCCGTTAGTGTAAGCCAAGTCAACAAGCTTCACACAGTAACTTTCCAAATCAACTTTGGTTCTCGGTTGTGTCCGTTTTAGCCCTGGACATTCTTGATTTCAGAGAGTATCTTTAGGGAATAACAGCCTCCATCGAAATTCCCAAAGAGCCGACCCAACTCTATACTCACATAGGTGATCGTCCTATTAAGAGTAGTCTACTCTACTCCACTTGTTTAGTAACAAGATATAGGCATCATTAAAAGCGTTAAGCTTATCCTTAATCCACTTGTAGAAAAGCACTTATGTGCACCTTAGGAATGGATTGGAGTCAAGCTCCCAAGTACTTACTTGCTGAGTCAATCATAACTAGTTTTTCCTCTTGAACTTAGTCCGTGGGATCTCCAGTCGCTAAGTGAGGTTTCCATTAAGCTGACTCGGTAAGGTTAGGTTTTTAGACCCATTCTCCTCGATGCGCAGTTTATACGCTCTCCACTTAAACCTTTAGTAAGCGGATCCGCTAAATTATCCTTTGACGATATAAAGTCAATAGAGATAATTCTATTTGAGAGCAACTGCTTCACGGTATTATGTCTACGACGAATATGTCTAGACTTACCGTTGTATATAACATTTTGTGCCCTAGATATAGCTGCTTGATTATCGCAGTGTATACATATAGCGGGCACTGGCTTTTGCCATAATGGTATATCTTCTAAGAATTGTCGAAGCCATTCTGCTTCTTCTCCGGCCTTATCTAAGGCTATGAATTCCGATTCCATAGTGGAACGGGCAATACATGTTTGCTTAGAAGATTTCCAAGATACGCTGCTCCTGCTAGAGTAAATAAGTATCCGCTAGTTGATTTTGATTCCTCAGAATCTGCAATCCAATTAGCATCACTGTATCCTTCAAGTACAGGTGGATACTGTCAATATCTCAAGGCATATTCCTTGGTATGTGATACGTAACCCAATACTCGTAGTAGAGCAGTCCAATGTTGATCACTAGGATTACTAGTGTATCTGCTTAACTTGCTTACAACGTAAGCAATATCGGGTCTAGTGCAATTCATCAAATACATTAGACTTCCGATAATCTGAGAATACTCCAACTGGCGTATTCCAGTTCCTGTATTCTTATGAAGGTGGACGTGTGGGAGAAAAGGATTTGTATTCTCTTTTATTCCATGATCCTTGAATCTTTCTATCATCTTATCCACGTAGTGAGATTGAGATAGACTGATTCCATCTGGTGTTCTGGTGATTTTAATTCCTAAGATTACATCAGCAACCCCCAGATCCTTCATGTCAAAACTGTTGGATAACATTCTTTTAGTGGACTTAATAACTTCAATATTAGTCCCAAGTATCAACATGTCGTCTACATAAAGACAAACAATGATACATGCATTTCTAACTGTTTTCGTGTAAACACACTTATCGCATTCATTGATAGTGAATCCATCTTTGATCATGACACTATCAAATTTCTCATGCCATTGTTTTAGAGCCTACTTTAGACCGTATAAGGATTTTACCAATTTACACACCTTGTGTTCTTGGCCCTTGACTATAAATCCTTCAGGTTGCTCCATATATATTTATTCATTTAATTCACCATTTAAGAATGCAGTCTTGACATCCATTTGATGGATATCTAAGTTATGCAATACTGCAATTGCAATCAACATCCGAATGGATGTTATTCTTGTTACTGGTGAATAAGTATCGAAGTAGTCAAGTCCTTCCTTTTGTCGATAACCCTTGGCTACTAATCTAGCCTTATACTTATCGATAGATCCATCGGATTTTAATTTTCTTTTGAAAATCCACTTACACCCAATTGGTTTACTGCCAGGAGGCAAGTTTACCAATTCCCAAATATGATTACTTAGTATGGATTCTATTTCGCTATTTATAGCTTCTTTTCACATTTGTGCTTCTGGGGTTGACATAGCCTCTTTAAATGTTTGAGGCTCGCTTTCAATAGCGTATACTATGAAATCTGGACCAAAAGATTTTGAGATTCTAGATCTCTGACTTCTTCTTGGTTCAATTTTCGCATTAACAATTGGTTCCTCGGGGCTTCGTCCCTGAACGCCATCTCATGTGTTCTTTTCCCAGAAGTCTTATCTGCTTCCCATTTGTATGGAAAGATGTCTTCAAAGAACACAACATCTCTAGATTCGATAATCATGTTTACATGAATATCGGGTATTTCTGATTTATGAACCAGAAATCTGTAGGCACTACTATTCAAGGCATAGCCTATGAATATGCAGTCCATAGTTTTTGCTCCCAACTTAGTCTTTTTAGGTAATGGTGCCAGCACCTTTGCAAGGCACCCCCACATTTTGAGGTAATGGTAGGAAGGTGTCCTTCCATGTCATAACTCAAATGGTATAAGACCAAGTTTCTTGTGGGGTACTCTATTTAGAATATGATTTGCAGTTAATAGAGCTTCCCCCCACAAGTTCTGCGGAGCTCCAGAACTTACGAGCATGGAATTTACCATCTCCTTCAAAGTTCTGTTCTTCCGTTCAGCAATTTCATTTTGTTGAGGAGTGTATGGTGCTGTAGTTTGATGGATTATACCAAAATTAGCACATAACTCACTAAAATTATTTGATTCATATTCTCCGCCTCTATCGGATTTTAGAATATTGATTTTCTTGTTGAGTTGATTCTCAACTTCGGCTTTATATGTTATAAACATATTTATTGCCTCATCCTTACTGTTTAAAAGATACACATAACAGTATCTTGTACAGTCATCAATAAAAGTAATAGAATACTTTTTACCGCCTCTAGTTGGCATAAACTTCAAGTCACACAGATCGCTATGAATTAACCCTAAACGTTCTGTATTTCGATCTATTGAGTGAAATGAATTTTTCGCCAACTTGACCTCAACACAAATCTCACACTTGCGAATTTCTTCCAAGTTGAGTTTAGGAATATATCCCAGATTAGACAAGTTCTTTAATGACTTGTAATTTACATGCCCTAATCTAGCATGCCATAAATTAAGAGACTCAAGCAAATAAATAGAAGATTTTTCTTTATTTATAAGCTTCGGGTACAAATACACAGACTTTTTATCTACCACTGCAACATTGGCTTTAAAAAGTCCATCAACAAGATAACCCTTTCCCACATACATCCCTCCCTTAGTAAGTACAAATTTATCTGATTCAAAAACCATTCTAAATCCTTTCTTACTAAGTATTGATCCAGAGATCAAATTCTTGCGGATATCTGGAACATGTAGCACATCGTTCAGAGTAAGCTCTTTTCCAGATGTCCACTTCAGGATGACCTTGCCTTTTCCTTCAACCTTTGAGACGGCTGAATTTCTCATGAATAGTTGCTCATCTTGCTCTAGTTTTTGATATTCAGAGAATAATAATTTCTCAGAGCAGATGTGCCGAGTAGCCCCAGTGTCTACCCACCAATCCTTATTGTTGGTTGTCAGATTCACTTCTGACACCACAGCTGAAAGGCTTGGCGACTCATGGTCGGTCAAGTTTGCCTGTGGATGGCTCTTCTTGTTCTTTTTGAGACGGCTGCGACATTCATTCGCCTTATGCCCCTCTTTATTGCAGATGTAGCAAGTTCCCTTGAAGCGTATGTTCTTGCCTTCTTGGACCTTGCCTTTGTACCCCTGGGAAGTCTTCTTCCGCTTTAAGCCTTTGGAAGTAGACGCTTTCCCCTTTGAGTCTTCGATCACATTGGCTTTTGCTTCATAGGAGTTCTTACTGCTTCTTTTCTCGGACTTTTTGTTGTCCTCCTCGATTCGAAGCCTCACAATGAGATCTTTCAACTTCAACTCCTTTCGCTTGTGCTTCAGGTAGTTCTTGAAATCTCTCCACGCAGGTGAGAGTTTCTCCACGATAGTAGCAACCTGAAAGGTTTCAGGTAGGATTATACCTTTGGCTTCTATCTCGTGCAAGATAAGTTGGAACTCTTGCACCTGACTGATTACAGTCTTGTTGTCCACCATTTTGTACTCTAGAAATCGTCCTACGACGAACTTCTTGGTACCAGCATCCTCAGTCTTGTACTTCTTGTCAAGACTGGCCCATAACTTCTTTGCCGTTGTGATAGGACTGTAGACATTGTAAAGAGAGTCATCCAGTCCATTTAAAATATAATTTCGGCAAAGGAAGTCACCTTGAGTCCATGCATCGACTGCAAGGACTGAGTCCCGATCAGTTCTGGGTTCTGGTGGATCTTCTTGCAGGAATCTGGCCAGATGAAGAGTGGTCAAGTAGAAGAGTATCTTCTGTTGCCACCTCTTGAATTCTGTGCCATCAAATTTTCCTGGCTTCTCCGGCTTCGGGTTAGGAAGTGGAGTTGGCATCAAAGCTTGTAACGGCATGTTTGGTGCCTTGCTTGAGCTATCTTGATTAGTCTCAGACATTTTCTGCAAGTTCAAGCAGAATAGAAGTAAGAAACTTCAATACCTAATTGTCTTAAGATTGTTGGTTTCTGCTTAACAGGAATCAATCTGACAACTATTCAATATTACTGAAATATCAACAATCTGATTGACCAGGTCGGCAAATATCAGGTGGGAGGTTTTCCGTTCAATAGAACGTTCCTTAATTTAAGAACCACCTTTTAATTTCCTTCCTTGGTTAAACACCAATTAGACTGATATAAATCAGTCTCGATATACTGAATATCAGTATATCCCCTGTATAAAGAAATTAATTCACTTATACAGTACTTGGAGTGAGGTACGCTTAGAGCGAATCTCCTTAAGACAATTACGTCCCCCGCACCGGTGCTAACGGGTTACTGGACGCTGGTCTCCCAAGATACAACACTCCTTCACGGTATTTGGATAGCACTACCAAATCACCGTACGATCGAACCGTAGTCAACCAGTACCTTCACAGGATCGTTGAAGCAGCGGGACTAAGACAAATTTCGGATGAATATTTGCCTTTACTTTGGAGGAGCACCCACTGCAGAGGACGAAGGAAGGTTGAAGAATATTCTTCTTCAGAAGTCTCAGATTCAGACAACAATTCTATAAAAAGAATCTGTTGAATTTTCTGAGCCCTCTTTCAGAATGAATTTTGCAGAATCTTCTTTGGAAGTCGCTTCGGAAACTGACTTTCCCACTTCTCGCTGGAAGTTGCTTCAGAACTCTACTTCCTAGTTCAGAACGCATAAACTTGCTTCAGTTCAGAACTCAGAGAGAGAGATATTCTGATTTTTGGTATTGGTGTGTCTGAGAAAGAGAAACTGGAGCGCTATTTATAGCGCTCCAGGAGGGGCCAACGGGTCCGAACCCAACGAAAGGTTGCAAGGGTTCGGTCTGAACCGTTGCAACGGTTCGACCCAACAGTCGCAACTGTTGGCTGTCCAACAGACGCGGAGCGGGTCCGTTCGGATTCGGATAGCGGAGCGGGTCCATTGGCGGGCCGGTTCGGATAGCGGAGCGGGTATACTCGCAACCCATACCCGTGAGACCTGATTCAAAAAGAACCAGGCCGGGTAGGGAACCCGAACCCAGACCCGGACCCGGACGCGCCGGCCAGCCGCCGCCGCGCGCGCACGCATGAGCGGGCATGGTTCCCTCCCAATCGCGCGCGAAAACTCCAAGTACCCAAAGGGCACGCCCTTTGTTCTCAATTTTCTCTATTTATACACCACGAACTTCGATCCCATGGCCAATGTGGGACTAAATGCTTTTAGCTACATTTAGTCCCATTTTGGCTTTGAATTAGGCAATCTTTAGACTTGAATATCTCATTCATTCGAAGTCGGAATTGAATATGTGAATATACCACGTTCATCCCCAATGGAAGGAGAACACACTCCAACCATCATCCAATTGATTCAATCAATGGATCTCGCCATAATTCAACTCGAAGATTCACATTTATATTCTTCATATTCCAACAAATTGTATATCTCCAATTGATGTTGATGTCACTAATAGCTGATAACTTATAACTGTTGTAAAATACTGGAGATATAGAGTCACTAATAATAATGATGTCACTAATAACTGATAACTGATGTAAAACTTTGTAGATATAAAGTCACTGATATCTAATAGATCACTACCATAATGCAACTCTATGTTTATAACTGACTAACTGAAATAGTTGAGAACTAATCATGAGGTGAACTATTGAATATCCTCAAGGTCAAACTAAATCAACAGAGACCTAGATCATAACTAAAAAGTGGAACATCTTCAAACAACACGTAATTTAGAATTGTTTACATCTAATATTCAACATCAACAAGCTCATCAATACTCAGACAAACTAATCAGTGAATAAATTTAGAATTCTTTGCTTCTAATAGTCCAAATCATTATCATACACATCAAAATTAAAGGTAAGATATTCACATATATAATCAGAATCTAACTATTGTCAACCCCATCTAAATAACTAATCAAGATCAATGTAAGGAATATAAATATTAGGTCAAACTCCAACTCTAATTAAGTCCATATACAGATCCAAGCATCAAGAGATTCAATATTTTATTAAAGCAATACCCTATTTAATCCATTCTAAATATCCAAATGAATTCTCGTCCGAATTATCACCCAATATGAAAAATCAAATCTAATAAATAATTCACATGAAATCCACACCCTAGCTTTAGAACCATCAAGAACTTAAAATTGACAGTAGTAAAACTATCAAGATTCTCAAAAAAAATTGTAAACATCCTCAAAAACTAAAATTAACAATAAGCATCATCAAAACATCAAATGACTTTAAATACTACCTAGTATATAAAGAATGATTATTTGGCACGCATTCAACTCTCATCAACCATTAGATAATTATCATGTAAGTTTAAAATTACCACAAACTATCACACTATCTAAATCCTAAACCATGTGCTAATTCATCAAGAACCCAAAATTCACAACAATGACAATTGAAAGAGGAAACTGAAATCACCCACCAAACATTAAACAATTATAATTAATTACTTTAACATGATAATATATAAAATATTTTAATTAGGGTAAAAATAAGTTAAAGCACTCACTAACAACAATAAATAAATAGCGTTCTGCGTGGCTGTATGACATCGAGATTTGGTGTGAGAGATGCTTTCGAAAGACAATAATGCTTCGAAGCCGTGGTTGAGAGTTGTCGTCGGATTTAGCATGGTTGAGATTTCAGAATGAGGATCTTGACAGCTTCCCTATGTTCCTGTTATTGGACACGTATCGTATCATGATCCTGACAGGGGTCAAATTTTGACACTTACATACATATTCTTATACTTTCTTATATGCCCTTATGTATTTATCATATTTTCTAAATATGTCCTTTTGTTAATTGAGCATCTAATTGTATCCTCATAAAATCTTCACTCTAGAGAGAGTGTCGCCGGAGGGAGTCACGGAACGCATCAACTTCACAGCTGGAGTCAAGGAAATTTTGAAGTAATGCAATATTGTGACATTGTCTTTCAAATTGTTCTTTTCATTTAATGATTCTAAGAAATAATAAAAGTAACTATTATGGTTTTTTTTAAATGAAAAAGTAACTGTTATGTTTTTTCTGATCAATAAGTAACTACTATGTTTATTTAATGAAAAAGTAACTATTATGTTTTTTTTTTTTTATCGGCAAGTAACTAATATGTTAACATTAACATACAGTAGAAAAAAAAAAAGGATTTGATAGCATATACTAGTAGGCCTTCGTTCTTGGGCCTAAGATGCCTCCCGCTACGGGCCGATTATTTGGGCCGACCGGGTTCAAATCAAACTAATCGGACCGAACCCGATCCGAAAGATGAAATTGGGCGAGATTGAAGAATCGATCCTCACTCCGCTCCCTCCCCCCCTCCTAAAACCTAACCCTCTCTCGCTCATTCAGACCAGCAGCGGCAGATCATCTGCCGCCGGCGACTATCAGCTGTCATCTCCGGCAGGTATTGCCAGATTTTTGTATTAATTATTTATAATTTTGATTGCTTATTTATAATTTTGATTGCTTTTGGTTCTCCTAAAGGAAAATTTGATAATTGTAGGGTTGTTAAACATTTTCTGATTTTCCCTCATTTTTATTAATTTTATGTATATTTTCCAATTAATCGCTATCCAAACATTGCAAATGCTGTCATATTCTTTCTACTTTTCTTTTCTTTTTCCCCAAAAGTTCATGATACTTGGTGATTGTATGCGTCTGGAAGTTATTTTTTTGAATGCGGAGGAAAATGAAATTAGCAAATAAGGTGAGATTTTTGATCATGGAAACCTAGGACCTATTGTTCTTTTGCGGTAAAAGGAAGTTGGAATTATTAGTTGGCTGGGCCGGGTTACAGCCCGTCCCAAATTTTTATGTTTAGTCCTTAAACCCTCGTTCATTAAAGCCCGGCCCAACTCACATTACTGAAATTTGAAGCCACAGTTGTTGGGCTATCGTCTCGTGACTCTCGTCCTCAGTCCTTTTTCTTCTCGATCGAAATAGAATATCAACGCTTTCTCCTTCCTCGGTCCGATTCCGATCAAAGTTGAGTCGTCGGGTGACTCGGGTCGAAGTCGAAATCTCTTGCCATCGCCCTCATCAAACATCGAAGTCTAGCCGTCGTCCTCGCCTCCTCGGTCTGTTCTTCTTCTCCTTCTCGAATCTCAAGTCGAAGTCCAAGTCGACGACACTGCAGGTAAAAAATTTTAGTTTCAAATTGATTTCAATTTCAATTAGATTTCAATTCCAATTCCAATTTCATTTCTCATTTTTGTTGTGTAGATTGCTTTCTCAGTTTTCAATTTCAATTCTCATTTAGGTTTTTTTTTTTTAAATTTTGATTCCGATTTCAATTTCAATTCTCAAATTTCAATTTCAGTTTAATAAAACAACCAATGTTTGATGCTGGATTTTGATTGTGAATTTTTGATACTGGATTTGATCAGTTAATTAATATTTTTGATGCTGTTTTTAGGAAATCAGAAATAATTAATTTTGTTATTGTGTTGTTGGTATAGGTTTTGGAATTTTAGAGATTTTTTTGTTATTTTTTAGGTTGCAACAATCTCAGATAATGATGAAGTGCATTCATTGATTAATTTAGCTTCGCTATGTTTAGATATTATTCTTTCTCACTCGGTCTTTTTTTTTTTAAACTTTTAATTCTTTATTTTGGTATTTGGGGAGTGAATGGAGGAAGAAACTCCAGTTTGAAATATTGGAGGTGGGGTTGCTTTGGTAAGAATACTTGGATGTAGTAATTTTTTTTTTCATTTCACATTTTGTGAGTAAAATGTTGCCTAATTTGTGTTTTGTTGACACAAATGTGCGATTTCTAGTGAAGTAGAGGAAGGAGCATTGTGCTTCGAAGTTCCTTGCATTAAACTCCCCTTGGTAAAATGTCTTACATTACTACAAGCTTTATTGTTTTCCTAATTGGCTTTCTTATTAGAATTTTGATAATCATCAGTTCCAGTGAAGAGATCTCTCTCCTTGATGTTTTCTTAAGGAAGAATAAATGGGTAATGGGCTAAACCAATTGGAATAATTTAGGTAAATCTTTACTAAAATTCAACTAGTATTGTAGTAAATAGCATGCTTCCCATTGGAAAATTTACAAGAAATAACCAGGGTTACTGCTATAAGGAAGAAACTATTCTTTACTTGTAAATTTATGTCTTAAATATAATTTCTGCATTTAGTATAAATTCTAATAGTACATCACACATGAAACTTTAAATGGGTTATCAGAAATAGGTCTTGTATAGAGGTTCAAGAAGATGAAATTTGCATTTAAACACTGTCATATGTTCTGAAACAAGAACATTTTTAAGAAGTCCAAAAATAAGTAAGAGGAAACATATTTTCCCTAAAAGTCCCCCAGAACAGAGGCGGACCCAAAGGTGGGCTGAGCCGGGCTATAGGCCGGCCCATTTTTTTCAAATATTGTGTTAAAATTATTTTTATTTTTGTTCTTTTTCAGATATTTTGTTAGACCCCTTTCTAATTTGGCTTTCTTTTAGCAAATTTATTACTAGTTTCACTCCTGATTTAGTGGAGAATATTGTTTTATTCTTTTGAGAAATGCATATAATTCATAAGTATATGTTAAAAAAAATTGCAGCCCACCCCAAAATTTATATCTGGTTCCGCCCCTGTACATAGATGTGTGTGTGACATTCTTAGATCCATAGGCGTCAAAATTAAAATGCAACAAACTCAATAAGCTAAGTTCAACAGCTTTAAAAAAAGTGCATGAAATAAGTATTATAGAGAATTAACTTGAAGATATGTAGAAAAAAATCTATTGAATATAACTCTCACTTAAATATATTTCTGATGAGTATGCACATGTTCTTCTTTCAACAATCATTTTCATAAAATCTCTCTATATTTCAAATCACTGCAAGTAACCATTTTTTTAAGAATTTTTTTATATATAAATTGTTCTTCAAAATTCTTCACCTATCAATAGTAAGTATTTTTTTTTTTCTATTTTGTTCATTTTCTGAAATAAAAAACTGTTGTTAGATGAGTTTGTCCATGTGAACTAAGGAAGTACCAGAAAGGGTTCAAATAGTTTCTAGTGATATGAATACAAATGCCAATATCAGCTACTAGTTTTTCCAAGCACGAGTGCCATACCCCACATAGAGTGTTGGTAAATGTGTTTAGAACTATACATTAGAACAACATCATGTTTGCAATTTTCATTGTTTAGGAACTCTGCATTTGATATAACAATGTCAATGCTTTTTATTAAAAGCATCTTTAACAGCTAAGAAGTGCTCTGTAGATGGTTGGATAAGCATACCATATAAAGTATTGCAGATATCAGATATATGTTATCCCATGTCCAATTACTGCAAATTTGATATTGGAATTTTGAGAATTCAACTTGTAAAATCATATTATTGAGACCTCAACCAGTAAACTTTTGTTTATCTTCTCGAATTAAATTCTCAGAACATTTTTTGATTCACTTATTCAGTTATGATTACTTGGAAATTGTTTCCTAGTGCTTTGCTATCGATATTTTCCCTTCATACACGCTTTGGTTGAATTGAACTATTGTACAATGCTGGAAGTATTACAGTAGAAAATAAAATTAGCAAATTTACATAGCCTGTGGATAAGGTGAGATGTTTTTATCATGGAACCCTTGCTACTATTGTTTGTATATTGTAAAAGTTATTAGTTGTCAACATTACCCTTACCAGGAGTCTTAATTTCCTGCATGTGCTATTTCACTCATGCATCTATTATCTATTAGTAAGCAAAAGGAAGAGATAGATCACCTCCAGAATGGTGCCAAGTGTCACTTATCTTAATTCCCCAAAGAACAAAGAGTCTTTAAAAAGAGCCAATTCCAATTTTCTAATAGCATGTTTTTCTCTCTTTCCCTCCTCTTGCTCTTTCTCTCTAACTTCTAACAGTATGTTTAGCTGTGTTTCAATTAAAACAATTCAGAAATTTCTCTTTCTCTCTCCTTGACAAGTCACATTTTGTTCCAAAAAAAGTCTAATCATTTTCAAAGTTAAATTCCTTATACTCAAGCTCATATCTTCATTGTATTTTTTGTATATATCAAAATTCTATTGAAGTACAAAAGATCAAAACTTCTTACTCCACTCTTTCTTATCAAGCTGATTTTCAGCATTAATGATAGTTCTTCTAAAGCTCCTTCATCTTTCTAAGGTTTGGCAAGGAACCAAGCAAATTGTTTCCTTATAAGATTCCAAGTAAGCATATTTTTACAAACCTCACTTTCTATAACCACTGAGGCCTAGCATGGCGGGCAAGGGGCAGGGTTGGGCTTGGTGGCAAGTCCTAGGTTCAAGCTTGGATACAACCTTTGTTTCAAAAAGGAGAAAAAAAAGGCATAACCTGAAGTTGATAAAGGACGGCGAACCAAACAAATTTTTATATGTTAATATCGCAAAAAAGCCATAAATGTCTTAGTTGATAAAGGATGGCGAACCAAGGGCCTCTATGATAGTTAGACATTTAGCATTCCTAAATTGTTCAACAACCAGCAAAAGTTTGAAGTTAAGAAAAGAATTGAAAATTCTGGAGTTGTTAAGCTGTTGCATGAAAGGTTGTGTATAGCTGTGGACCTGTGGTTACATCAAATATCGAGTCACATAGAAAATAAAATAAGTAGAATGTACATGTAAACTGAAAGTGATGGCTAGCACATGCCACGAGTGACAGGGAGAGAAGACTGAGTCTTGCCTTTGCAGTTTGTAAATTATCCACTAACTCTGCCAAATATTCATGAAAATGAAAACCATAGTGTGGATAATTGGTTAAATTTGCTATTAGTGTGTTTATCTCAAAATTTCCCAAGTATTCATGTAAAATTTGACTGTAGCCACTATATAGCACATTGGTGAAGCTTCTTGCATTCGTGTAAGAGATTTGAGTTCAAAACACGAAAAAGCAAACATTCCTGTTGAGTTCAAAACAGTGTTGTTGAAGGCATTGCGAGGCGCAAGGCGAAATGAGGCGCAAACAGTGTTGTTGAAGGCATTGCGAGGCGCAAGGCGAAATGAGGCGCAACCTTGCGCCCCGCGGCGATGGCGAGACCCGCGCCCAACTGCGCCTCGCGTGCGCCTCACAGCGCTTTTAGTTTTTGGGTTCGAATTTTGAACCCGTCTCAAACCCTAGCCTGACCCAATATATGAGTGTCTGTTTTTTCTATTAAAAATGGTACTTTTATGAACAAAATGTGATATTTTGTTTGGGGGTGTTCAATTTATACAATAAATGTCTATAATTTAAGTCAACTGTGCAGCTTTGATGGAATTTATGCTCTGAAATTGGTTAATTTGATGAGCCTTTGGTTTATTGTTCATAGCATAGCATCCAAGTTTAGTGCTTATAACATGTAACTCATGAACTATAGTTGTTGAATTTGATGACATTCATGAGTTATAGTTATCTTTCCTGTCTATGTGGTTGAGAGGTATCGAGCTGACGGGGTGATTTGGCCACTGTAATCTCATTGACAATGTCATCAATCGGCTTTCATTTTGGTTATGTTGTTGAGCATTTGGTTTTTATGATATAAAAATATTGGGTTCCATACTATGATCACTCAATTTAGCTTTTTTTTTTTTTTTAATTTTATCTTGTCACTTGCATCTATTACTGCATTGTTACATATACAAACTATTGTTGATCTTTTACACAATTTGCCCGTGCAATGCATATGCTCCCATCTGCTATCGTTGAAAAAGCATTAGCTTCTTGGTCATGTTCCAGTAGGCGTTCTTCTTGTTCTTGGTTATCCCTATTGCTGAGAACAAGAAACAGATGATCCAAACACTGCAAAAATATTGCAAGATTGTGTTTTTTTTTTTTTTTGCCTTCAAGCTCTGGTTGTGAAGCTGCAAGAATTTGACTCCATTAGAAATTTTATAACAAGAACAACAGCCACTAAAAACAGATAATACAAGAAGAATTGCAGCAAAATATGTGCAATTTTATGAAAGGCATCATAAAAAAGAAAAGAGCCTTGTGTGATTTGGGGTGTGCTTGTATTGTGGGTTTGATTGCATGTTGCACCTCATTGAAGTGAGGAGCATTGTCTCGATTGTGCTTTGCGTCTCACGCACATTAAGTCTTTTGCACCCCGCACTGCGCTTTGCGTCTCGACAACACTGGTTCAAAACAAAGAAATGAAGAAAATTTAATCTCTTCTTACATCCTCATAAAATTCAATTTTACTTACCTCTTCATACCTCTCTTTATTAGTTCTATTACCACGCTTATATGTGTCCTCTTGAATTCAAGCCTTAAAAAAATGGTGCTCATTCTTGATATTTATTCTTTTCTTTTTTCCAGCTACGTATATGTATAAACAGTTTTTAAATTCTCTTGTCATGTATGAACTCTCTTAAACCCTGATCTTTATGTGTCCTCTTGATACAAGCCTCCTAAATGTTGAGTTTCTCATTTTGCACTCTCTTCTTTTTTTTCCAGTCACTCGTGTAGAAACAACTTTTAAATTCTTTTGTCATGTATTACTTATTATAGTGTCCAAAAATAGAGTATTTGATGGGACATCAAGCCACGTGTATGGCAGATGTATCACTGGTGGAGAAGACACCTCGTTCCAATTTCCTAGTAGTAGTAGAACTCTATGTATTTTAGTTTTTTTTTAATTTTGAGTTTCTTTATTTTTGAGTTGTATTTTATTAAGAGTTTAGTTTTTAAAAATTTGAAATTGTAATTCTATTTTGATTAGGAGTTTTAGTTTGAGTTGTATTAAATTTTGTACAAGCTTATAAAATGCGTCTTTTATCAAACAATATGGAAGGCAATGAAGAATTTATGAAATTTTTTACAAAATTTGAGTGATGAGTTCTCTCCCAAATATCTCTCTTTGTGTTGAAGCCTTAGAAAAACTCTATATTAGTTGTGTGAAACTTTAGCGACCCTATCATCCTCTCCCTCTCTTTCTTCTCTTTCAAACCCAGTTGTTTGTCCCCTCTCTTCTAAAATCCTAGTTCTTCTGGTCTATCCATAATCCCAATTCTAGTTATTTCTCAAATCTATCACCACAGCCTAGTTCAATTCTAATCAGAAATATCCTAGAAAAAGCGTTAAAAATCTAGAAAAAAGTATTGCTATAGTGCTGCTATCGGATCTGCTACAGTACCAAGAACCCTCATGAACAGTAAACCCACAACGCAAAACAGACCCGTTAAGGTCTCAAATTGATTTTCGGGTCGTAACTTTCTTATCCGGAGTCCAAGTCATGCACAATTTGAAGCATTGCATTCGTGGGGACGACCTCTATACATCTACAGTCATCAAAAGGACATTGAGGACACATATGATCTTCAGTAAGTACGTTTCTAATCTCGATTAGTTATTTCGAGTCTTATATTTAATCTCTAAATTTTTATCGATTTAACTGTTGTTCACAAATGTGAGATTGTGTGTATCTGCTTCGCTTTAGTTTCATATTTTTCTTTATTGGTAGTAGAATTTTTTGCATGTGTAAGATAGATAATATTGTTAATTTATTCTTGAATTTATATTGATTAGTTTATTTATGTTATTTGATCAACAGTTTGCTAGATTATTAGTTTTAATCCTTTCCCACCAACGATCGTTTCATGTTCCTGGAATGTAGTTGGATATTTTATTGCTGATTTTCACACACGCATACACATTTCACATCAGTATTGTATTGAGTTTTTCGGGCAGAGTGTCACTATATGAAGCATTAAGATTTGGTTTGTAAAATTAGCTTGTGAAATGTTGTTTTTAAAAATTAATAATAGTTTAATGGATACAAACTATTGTAGAGTATATTTATTCCCTAATCATGTTGATGTCTACCACAAGTAGGGCGTCAATTGAGTAGGATTTTAGCCAAACGCCAATCTGTGTCAATCACCGGACAGAAGAAATTCAAATCCAATGACACGGGCATTTAGCTTTCTGACTTCAATTGTCCATTTTTTTCGTTATAGATGCATGGACAAGAAAGCTCGTAAACTTTCTTTCTTATGCAATCTAAATGTCTTAGATTTGAATAAAATGGATTTATAGTTGAACGACACTTCTGGATTCTTCTCAAAGGAGCGGCAGTCTCTCCATTCCCTCTCGGAAACATATTTAATTATAGAAAGTGAGTGCAAATACTCCTTTTCCTTGACAATTACATCTCCTATTGAGTTCGAAATGAGCAAACGTGTTGGTCGGAATTGTTTCAATATTAACTTTAAATGTGACATGGATCACTATTTTCTTTTTTCCAAAAATTCAAGAAAATGTCCGGTTTTCTTAAAGCAGGAAATCTGACCCTTGCAGCATGTAGAATAATAAAAATCCATGATTACTGAAAGGTCGTACGACAAGCTCCTTGACTTCAATTGTCCAGCTTGGATTGCCAAAGTTCTGCTCAAGCAGAGAGGATGGCTGTGGGCACTGTAGCTGTATATTGGATAATGCGAAGAGGTCACTTGTAACAATCAAAGCTTTCCATCAAGATGAGAATGGCTTTGAAGCCGGGGCTTAATTCAACAAGGATTTAGTTTTGCCTGAAAATTGAGTATTTATGGCCATCTGCCAACCTAAACATTAGCTCATGATTTTCTTGCGACAAATCTTAGGTGGGTTACTTGGACCAGTGAGATGGACTGATCCGGTAACCGACTACTTTTTTCCAAAATCGCTCGAACAGTACATGAACAGTTATGGTCTAAAGTCCAAAATCCTTTCAACTGCTCTGTTTACCCAACCTTTCTCATGCTCACTGAAATGTATCAATAATCAATCTCCCCTTGCGGCCTCTAACCCTCAAGTTTGAGTTCTAATTTTTTCCCCCCTTTTTATTTGCTTAACGTGGCTGTGTTATTGTGTTCTACAGAGATGACGACCAGGTTATGGAGGATGTACGCAGAACGAGAATTTTACAAGTGGGAGAAAACTGTGCTTTGGGACATGATCGAGCCTTACAGGCGTCCTAAGTCCTTTACACCTCTTATATCCATCTATGTGGCTGCATTCTACACAGGCGTTGTTGGAGCTGCCATAACAGAGCAACTCTACAAGGTATTTAACTGGACGTGCCCTAATGTTAGTTCTCTTTCCTTTTTTTTTTAAAAAAATTATTGGTACTGAATCATTTAGTGAAGGCACAGTTAAGATATTAATTGCTTCTTGAGTACATCATTTCTAGTAATTTCCGGTGACAGATCATAATTCGAGAATGCAATTATTGTGAATGTCATTGGAAAAAGAATGAAAGCATAGCACAGGTTATTATGATGTTTCCTTGGATCTTTGTGACACTTTCTTTTGTCCTCTAGGCTCGAGCTATCATTTCTCATGCCTAGGATCACCTATTGAATACTGCTTTTTGAGGAACATCTTTGATATGATTTATGTTCTGTGGGGGGAGGAATGAGGCTGGTATCCAGTTATCACCCAGAACAATTGCATGGTATTTTTTCCAAAATCAACAAACTTTCATTCATATTCTTGAATGGTGATTATTTAATGGAGACAGCAGAACCAGTGACGATCAGTTTGTGCATCGCATGTGCATTGGGAAAGTCTGTTAGAATTTTATGATAGCAATTGTCCCTGAACAGAGGCAATCTATTTATGTCACTTATAATCTAGAATGCGAAAAAAGTGAGGAAGGGTGAAATAATATATTTCTGGGAGGTTATATGGATATTAGGAGAAAATGTTTTTCGAGAAGTATGAGGGATAGAAAAAGGTATTGGGAGATGCGTGGGTAGGATAGATACTACTGATGCAAGACTGGAATGAGACAAATAGACATTTGAAAACAAATTTACGAGTTTTTAAATTATTAAGCAGGCAATAAGCAAAGAATCAATCAGATTCTCGTACTGTTCTTGGAATTGGTTGGTCTCAATTTTATATGGCGGTCTCTTGATCCTTCCAATTAATAATGGAGCATGAACTGGACAATATTTCATGAAGGCCTGAAAGGTGTCATCTTTTTTATTTTATATTTTGTGAATCTGACAGGAAAAGTACTGGGAAGAGCATCCAGGAGAAGCAGTGCCTCTCATGCCACCCAAGTTCTATTGGGGTCCTTGGAGAGTGATGAATGGCGAAGTCCCCAGATTCAATGTTCCAAATGCTGCAAACCCTTGAGGTGATGTCATTCTTTTCGATTCAATGATTAGTTCAAGCATGTATGTTGTTGTTGCTCCCCAATCTACAGATGTGAAACGATATGATGACCCTTCTTGTTTCCTTCTGATGCTGTGAAAAAGAATGGATTGTTATTTAGTAGCTTGGTCACAGTTAATGCTAGATTGGATAATATCTCTTCAATTTACTATTGTTGGGCATTGGTAACTATTGAGTTGACAAGGTGTATCAGTTGTCTGTGCCTTGTATTTATTAATGATAATGGCTTCCGACTGGCTTAATTAATGGTGGTGAATGTGTAATTAACGGTGACTGTGTAAATGGAACGAGCGTAATTTTGTTGTGTAAATTTTGCTAAATTATATGAATTTTTTTATGTGATATTAGATGCAGACACCATTCTTATTCCTGGATCCTAAGTATTTGAAGTCATACCTTCTTTTTTCTTACTCTCTTACTCTTTCCTTTTCTTTTTCTGGAAAACAAGATTAGACTTTTTTACTAACTCCTAAATGCTATGAATAAGAGAACATTTACGTTTTATTGTGGAGAAAATTTGCAGCTTTACTTGTCTGATTTTTCATTGTAGGTTTACTTCTGCGATTTATTGGCTCTCATTAGTAGTTTGATCTCAATTAATTTCCGGTTCTCTATTTTGTTAGTAGTCTAATTCTTTTCAATTTTTTCAGTAGAGTAATAACAGAAACACTGTCAATAACAAAGACTGTAACCTCCATTTGTAACTGAAGCATTATCAAACTAGTTTAATTAGTTTGCCAATTAGAAAGATGATACCAGAAAATCCAATTTGTTTAATTCTGATCTTGACTTGTATGCATGCGTTGTTGTCTAACTTACAAAAAAAAACTTATTACTCAAAAAAAGTTTTTCCTTTTCTACTTTGAAATTTTTGTATAGGTAATAAGATATAATAGAGTATAAACAAGTTGGACAAGAACAAAGCAACAAAGAAAGATAATCTTTTCTTCTGTTTGTGGCTGCAATGGATGTGAGTGTAAATGAAACTCCATGAAGTTATTGGAGCCAATCAGAAAAGGAACATATCTTAAAGACAAGATTGGGGGAGAACAGAGAAACAAGAACAATTCTCTCAAAGGATATCAAAGGATATCCGCGAGACTTTCATACCAAAAACAATCAAAGGGTAAAACTCACTCCAAAGGAGATCGAAGACTTTCAATATCAAGAGGAAGAGGTCAAGAGGGAGTACTCGTTTGAGTGAACTTTTCTTTTTCTTTCTTTCGCTTTATTTTGTTCCCTATATCTTGGTTTTCTTGATTGATTATTATGTTGGAAGGAGAAACAAAAGACATTTGCTCTAGCTTTCCACTTTGATCAACCTTCATGAATTCGACATCCCTGTGCTTGGGGTCGTCCATCAGCGTCTGAGGAGGACTCGACATGCTTCTTGCAGTACTCGAGTGCTTTTGAGAGAGTGGTACCAGTCACACGTTATCATCGCAGTCATCCTCAATCATGTGACAGATGGTCTGAGACTCGTTAGCCACCGCTTCTTCGACCTCAAGCTCCTCCCCATCCGTAGTCCTCAGCCTTCTTCTCCTCAGTGGTGGCAGCAGCAGTGGTAAAGAGGAAACCATCAAACTCAAGCAGTTTTCTTGCTCAAAGTTAAAAGGATTTGGGAGAAAGTTTGCGGGTTGTACCTGGGGGTGCCACCGGATACGGATTATCCGCGGATATCCGCATCCGAATCCGCCTCCAATCCGGATACGGATATCATTTTTTCACATCCGTCAATATTCGTATCCGTATCTGTATCCGAAAAGTAGGTGCGGATACAGATATGGTAAAAGTAATATCTTATTCGTATCCGATCCGATATCCGAATGTTGCGTGCTTCATAATGATATCGGTATGGAGAAGACTATTCTTCAATGAAATAAGGCATTAAATTTTGACATTTTGAGTTAGCGAAAAAGTAATAGTGGAAAGTATTTGATTCTTGCAAGAGCACCACAAGATATTTTGAGTATTTCGACATCAACCATGGCATCCGAATTGGCATTTAGCACCGGAGGACGTGTAATCTATTATTATAGAAGTCAAATGACAATGAATACAATGAATGTATTGATATGTACACAATAATATTATAGTATGTATCACATTTAATATTGTAGTAGATGAAATAAAAAGTAATATAAGTATTTCTGTTTAATTTATCTTTAACCAATATTATTTTTAACATATCCGATTAGTATCCGCATCCGATCCGCTAATATCCGATTTATATCTGATATCCGATGCTGGCGGATACGGATATTATTTTTTCACATCCGCCAATATCCGTATCCGTATCCGAAGGTTGGGTGCGGATATGGATATGGTAGAGGTAATATCCGATCCGTATTCGATCCGATGGCACCCCTAGTTGTACCTCTATTTATTGTACCCATTTATTGTACCTTCTCTCGCTACCCGAATCAGAATCGTGGTGGAAGTTGGTTGCAGATCAAATGAAACAAGTACTAGATGTTGTATTGTGAGGAGATCCTTAAACCTATATTGAATCCAAATCACCCTTAAAGTTGCATACGATTATACGAAATGTTTGATGGACGGATTGTTACTTGTAAAGCACAAACCTAATAATAAGTCTTGAAAAATAAAAATATTTCTAAACAAAATAAAAACTATTATTTATTTATTTTTAGGGGATTTCACTATAGTTCTTTATGTCAAATCGTAATTAGAAAAAAAAACTCAGTTTCATAATTTTATTCGCTTCAACTATCTCTTTTTTTAAACAAACCATGTGCGCCCACGTGTTAAGCTCTGAGGCGGTTCTCAGCGGCGAAAGATGCAAATACCCCGCAATAATAGCTTTAAAAAATCAGACCGCTTCGAAAATGCAAACTACTGGTATATATAAGACTGCGGCCATGATCGCAGTCTTCAAAAAAAAAAAATTTCTGAGGACTACGATCATGGTCACAATCTTCATAAAAATGCCATATTTCTAAGGACTGCGAAATCACAGTGCTCACAAACATGTCCTTTTTCTGAGGACTATCGCAGTCCTCAAAAAATGTCTTATTTCTGAAGATTGCGATTATAATCACAGTGCTCATAAAAATGATATGTTTCTGAGTCTTTATAGGATAGCGTTCATGATCGCAGTCTATATGAGGACTGCGACAATAATCGCAGTCCCAGTCCTCACAAAAAATAGCAGTCCTCACAAAAACTGTCTTGTTTTTAGTTTTATAAGAATACGACCATGATCGCAGTTCTCATTATTAGGACATGTTTCTAGGTCTTTATAAGACTACGATCATGATCTCAATCCTCACAAAATGCCTTATTTTTTTAGTCTTTATTAGGACTATGATTATGATCGCAGTTCATGATCACAGTGCTCACAAAAATAACTTTCCAGCCTATATTGAGACTGCGACAATGATTGCACTCCTTACAAAATTTCTGATTTTCAATTAATAAAAGGAATGTGATCATAGTCGCACTCTTCTAATAAGAACTGTGATCATAGTAGTAATCCTCACATAGGACTGCGATCATGAGTCGCGGTCCTCATATCAGCATCGTCATCATCAGCAGACTGTCGTTCACCGGCATCGAATGATCTCCAATTTTTTTCAGATCTAAATACCATATCGATCACAAACATTAAAAAAAAACTCATCGCGAGCACGAGCAAACGAGATCTGTAAAAGATTGATCCCAAAAAAATTAAGTCTGGTGGCTCCACCCCCTGAGACCCCGAGGGGGGCTCCCCGCCCCCTTCCAACCCCACGATGATCTAATCGTGCAGGTCGACCTACGAATTATTCTGTGTCAGAGTCAGGGCCGAGGGGAGAGCAACGTTGGGGGCAATTGGGAAGGGTAAAAGAGAAAATGAAAATATATAAAGAAGTGGTAGTTAGAAGGAATCAATTTATGCTGACATGGATAAGGATGTAGTGAATAAAATTATGAAGTTAAATTTTTTTTTCTAATTATGAAGCAAAGTTAGTGGTTTTAGTGAAATTTTCCTTATTTTTATATGTTTTAATAATTAATTAATTAATCTAGATTGAAACCTCATCAACTCGTCTAATTTGTTTCAAGAGAAACTTTTTAGAACTCATGATTATACCCCATACGTATATTATCATCATGAGTATATGTAAACGGTACTTATTAACAAAACCAATTATATATTCATTATATTAGGAACAGAAATTCCACTAAAATTACGCTGGACATAGGAAAAATAATTAATTAATAAAATTTTAGAATAATAAAATATTTAATATATTTATAATGTAGTATATATTTTATCTAATATTGAATACCTTCTAACATTAGAAAATACCGAAAAGGAGAGCCAGAACTGAGAAATCATCCATAAAAACCTCAATAAAACTTTCCACCATACCGGAAAAAATTGCCATCATGCATCTTTGGAAAGTGGTCGGTGCATTGCATAGGCCAAATGGCTCCTATAAGCAAAAGTACCATATGGCCAAGTGAATGTTGTCTTCTCTTGATCTTCGGAGGCTATAGGAATTTGGTTATATAACTCCCGATCCTAAATGTATGTATCACAGTATCAGTACTTGATATGGGGTATAAAGTTGATTTGACTTTTCTGGTGGTCAGATTGGGCCAATTTCAGTTTCAGATCTTATTTTGTTGTTGTTTATTGTATATTTTTTAGAATTTTCTGAAATTTTTCTGAATTATTTTGGAAAATCTCCAATGTCGGTGTCAACCGAGACCGATAATCGGCTCTAAGATTTTTAATTCATAAACGGAGTTGAATTTCAAGAATCTTCTTTCAAATTGTTCTTTGAAATCATATTTTTAATTTTAGCATATTTTTGGAGATTTTTTCTAAATTTATGAAAAATTCGGCCGAACCGGTGTTGATCAGTATCGGCGATACATTCTAGGATTTTTAATTTGCAAATCAGATTGAATTTTTAGAAACTGATTTACATTATTTCTCGAGAATTTTTCTATTTTACAGAATTTTTGGAATCCGTTTGAGCTAGTCAAATTTTGGCCTAATTAAAATATTAGTTAAATAATATTAAATAAATCTTTTTAATCATTTTTTCTCCACCAATCATCTTCTCCTTTTCCCCAGCAAGCCACCGCCTTCTCCACCGACATACACCATTGAAGCCTTCCCTCTTTCTCTTAATCACTCCTCTCACTATTTAATCTCTCTCTCTCTCTCTCTCTCTCTCTCTCTCTCTCTCTTCATTCTCTAATTTTCTTTGCTTCTCTAATTAACTCTTCCATCTCTCCTCTTCTTCTCTTCCTACACAACCGACCATCACCATTATCTGGCCACCGGCCCACCTCCTCGTCGGACGGTCACCCCAACTCCGACCATTCTCTCCACTACTCTCTTCCACTCTCTCCTCCTTCAATTTCCTCATCTCCTTCTTCAATTTATCTATTTTCATCACCACCTATCATCTTCTCCACCACCAAATTCTTCACCACCACCTCAATCCCACCACCTTAACCACCACCCTACAACTTAATCCACAATCACCGTCACCCTATCTCCATCAATTCCTCCATCTACAACCAAAAACATCACCACCACCAAACACCAACATCACCAATTACACCTCCCCTTATTCCTTCCCTTGGCCCGACGATCGTCGCCGACGCTGCGTGGCCGGCTACCAAGCCAACCATGCTCCCCTCTTCTTCTTCCTTCCTTTCTCTTCTTTCTTTCTTCCTTTCTTTCCTTCTTTCTTTCTTTCCTCATTTTCTTTCCTTTCTTGTTCTTTCTCTGTAGGCCCTCTCTCTTAGTGGATCTAAACCCGTTCAAAGCCCTAAATCCATTAAGCCGAATCACAACCCGTTAGCCCAAGAAACCCAATAGTCAATAAACTCAAACTCAATTCAATTATGGGTTTAAGTTAAATGGTTATAAGCAGTGGATTTAAACTGACCCGTTAGGAGCTCAAGCCTGTTTCTAAACCTAATAAAGGTTAAATTACATTTAAACCATTTTGTAAATTCAATTATTATAATTTAGATATTATTATTGACATTTAACCTATTTGTTATGATTTAAGTGTTCGGGCGATATCTAGAACATCCGTAGTCCGATTTGGATGATTCTCGAGCCCTATCGATCGTAGAAAAGAAAGCTACATCCCATTGTCACTTTATGAGTGTTTTCTTTTAAAAATTATATTTATTCATGTTTAATACAATTGATTGATGAATTTATTTAATAAATTGTGATTATGGTAAATCACTGTAAATATTATTTAATAATTTGTAATTATCGAGAAATCATTTTAATACGCATATGCATGATGTTTTATTAAACTTAATTGACAAAAATAATATTTTAATTTGTTTCAAGATTTAATATAAAATATAGGTGATTATATTAAATGATCAATTAAAGGAATTTCAAATTAATAAATATTTTAATAATTATTTAAATGGTTGTGAAGAGTTTGAAAAATATATATATTTGTAAATAAACCCTTTCTCGATAATATTAATATTAATGAAACTGTTATAACTTTATTAATCTATAGATTTGGACATCTATTCATGTTACACATATCATCTTGACACTATCACTATTACTATATCACAGATACACATAAAATTGTACGAGTGTGAGTTGTCATGATTATGGACACCGTTATTACATGTATCTGTATCATGATTACACTGACATTCTAATATACTAGACACAATATTTCATGTAAATGCATGTTACACCGAACACTGTTATTTTGTGTACATGTATCACTGTTACACAGATACTATTACACATGATACTATTATTTCTTATTTATGTCCCACTGATACACAGACACTATTTCACTGAATACTGTTATTTCATATATTTGTATCATCACTATATTGATACTCTGTACACAGTTATATCATGTTCATACATCACTATTACATAGATACATTGGTATACATGCGTTGATTGTTTCCGTATTCCTATTGCATGGATCACTGTTCATATTACATGAATTATTGCTACATGGATATTCCTGTATTTTCATTACAGGACTATTTCTCATTACTGATACTGATATATATTGTTACTGAAAAATGTTAGCTATTGACATCCGATGTGTGGTGGGGGTTACCATTAAATCTCAAATCTCATGTTTCATGTTTCCCGTTATCATGTTTAATGATATCAACATAGCTCATGTCTAGTTATCTTGTACATGTATCCTAAACTGATATTATTCTTGACATACCATGTAATTCATTTATGTAAATATGATATAGGGTTGGGGGAGACTTGACGGTTGACTAGGTCTTGTCAGGTGGATGTCTGGATCCATTATTGTCCCACTGCAGGGGACAGGGTAGTGCTGGCTACCGTCTGTTATAGCTCGATGAGCTCCCATTTTTCATTACCCGTTACTTGTTATAGCCTTAGCGGGCTGGCTCTAGTCTTAACACTCAAGGGTCTGTTTAAGACCGTGATCCCGAATATGCACAGGGTACACCTACCTGATTAGAGCTCATTAACCATTGAGTTACCAATTAACATAATAAAATAGTATAAACAATAGTGACATCGGGAACTCTTATTATTTGGTCACTCTCTCATTCGAATAATGGTACCCGTATGCCATGTTCGGATAGGTTCGTCCGAAGTGTGGGCTCCAGTATGAACTGCCAGTGGTATGGGACATTGAAAGAGATTGATTAAAATATCAGGTGACATTGATTGTTATTATTAAAAAAATGACATAACTTGCCCGATACATGTATATTACTATTCAATGTACTTGTTACTATTCCTGATATTTTATCCACTATTATGCCACTTGTATATCTTGTTACACTTCCTAATACTTATTAAACTTCATGTGGTAACACACTATTCATGTACATGTATACTCTGCATTCCATGTATTCTCCGTTCCATATATTCTTCATAGACACACTATTTATATACACTCATGACACTATAGCAAGATTATTACTGTTTCCCACTGATACCATCAGGTTACTAGTATTATTAGCTTAAATATTATATGTTAGATAACTTGATACATGCTAATTAAACAATTGATATTATCAGTGATAACTAAAATACTAAATCTTATTACTCATATTCATAATAATAACATGTTAATGGCATAATCATATAAAGTTATTTGATACATATAGAACTTTTCCCAATTGACATCATTATGGTTTATAGTCATGTATTATATAGTATTGAGAGGTAACACTGTTATAATATGATAGGTATAATAATAACATAGTATTGATAAAATACTTGTAATATTGTTAGAATATTTATATTTTATCACTGTTACATTGATATGTAATATATATTATTGTGATTGTACTATTATAGTATATATTACTGCTTCCTTCATTTTATCACTCACTAGGTCGCTTTCTGACTACCCTGAGATTGCGTGCCTAGTTGGAGATCTGAGATATCGTAGTACCAGATATTTCATGGGATACACATAGGAGACTCATCACCTATACTATTCATAGGAATTTTTATTATTCTGTCTTTATGTTCTTATTTATCCTTATTTTTATATCTATTATGATCCCTGGCCCTTTTGCAGGAATTCTTTTACTTATTTAATGCTGAAATTATTGTGTATATTGCATTTATTCTCTGACTAAGGCTTAGCGTATATACGTGAGGGTATTTTCGCCTTGCGTATACACGTCGCCGTAGTATCCCCATATCCACGGGATCGAAGCGTTACAGGTTATAACCGAAATATCAGTGAGGAATAATATTAAGTGTGGCCGATGAGTCTCTCCAATATTTGATCAATAAAAGGTAAAAAAATATGATCTTTTAGGGTAGCATCATTGAGTTTTCGGTAATTCATAGATACCCTCTATCCCGTAATAGTTCTTATTGGGATGAGTTCGTTGTTATCATTCTTGACCACCGTGATTCCCCTTTTCTTTGGTGCCGCTTGGACCGGACTCTCTCATGAGCTATTTAAGATTGGACAAATAATCCTGGCATCTAACAACTTCAAAACTTCAGCCCTTACCACTTCTTGTAAAGTCAGATTCAAATGGTATTGAGGTTGAACTGTTGTCTTGAAACTCTCTTCCATTAAGATCTTGTGCATGCAAATAGAGGGACTTACATCTTTAATGTCGGTTATGGTCCATCCCAAAGCAGTTTTGTGGTCTCTCAACACCCGAAGCAACTTTTCTTCTTCAAAATTTGTCAAGTACGAAGAAGTAATTACTTAAAAGTGAAAAGATCACCCAAATTAGCATACCTGAGATGAGATGGCATCAACTTAAGCTCAAGTTTGGGCTCTTGTATGGACGGTTTCGGCCTTGAGGGTCTCTTTTCAAGCTCTTCAATTTTTGGCCCCTTTACTTGTCGGGCTGACAATGTAGCTTCCAAATAGTGAGCGCACTCCTATATTTTTGCGCTTTCGGACTTGGTAGACTCGGAATGAGAAATATAAGTTTCAAGTGGCAACTTTGGATACTCTCCTTTGAAAGTTTTGGTCACTAGCTTGTCTATGATGTTGATTTAAAAACATGAGTTAACTTCAGATGGAAATTTCATGGTGTCAAAGACGTTGAAGGTGACTTACTCATCTTGCACCCGAAGAATAAGCTTCCCTTATGCACATCAATCAAGGTTCTTCCTGTGGATAGGAATGGTCGGTCTAGAATGAGTGGTATATCCCGATCTTTTCCAACATAATAAAATCGACTGGAAATATGAATTTGTCAACCTTAACTAGTACATCCTCAATCACACCTCTTGGATGCTTAATGGATTCATCCGCCAATTGAAGAGAGGCGGTTGTTTCTTTCGCTTCATGAAGACCTAATTTCCTGAAAACAAAAAAAATGTATTACATTAACGCTTGCACCTAAATCACATAAAGCTTTTTTAAAATATGAATTTTTAATAGTGCAAGGTATGGTGAAATTTCCTATATCTTTTAATTTTGGAGGCAATTTATTTTATAAGATTGCACTGCACTGCTCGGTTAGCATGATCGTTTCATGCTCCTCCAGTTCCCTCTTATTGGACAAAATTTCTTTCATTGATTTGACATAGCTTGACATTTGTTCCAATGCATCTGCAAAAGGAATGGTAATATGTAATTTTGAAATAAATCGAGAAATTTAGAAAATTGCTTATCTAATTTATTCCTTCTATGCCTTTAAGGAAAATGAATTGGTGGAACATAAGATATGATTTGGGGATGTTCTTTGGACGAATTGGATAGTTCATGATCTGATGTCTTACTTTGCTCCTCCATGCTTGCTTAGGCCTCCTTATGGGGCCATGGCTTCTTTGAAATTTTTTTGTGGTTGATCCACTTGTTTTCCACTTTTCAAGGTGATTATTTCACTTGCTCTTTAGGATTTGTCTGGTGTTACTTGGCAATGATCCTTGAGGTCTACTCGAGCAAATTCGCTATTTGGCCAACTTGGACTTCAAGATTTCAGATGGAAGCCGCTTGATTTTGAAGGAAGTCTCAGTCTTCATCACAAACTGTGAAGTGTTCAATGTGAGTTGAGCAAGAGCTTCTTCCAAATTGAGCATCTTCTCTTGAGGTTGGAAGTTTTGAGGTTTCAAATTGTTGCTGCACGAAAGATTAGAATGTTTCTTCAAGCTAGATTGTAGGTGTTGGAGTAAGGATTTTGTTATTGCCTTTGAAAATTCGACACAAAGTTGGCTTGCTCAGAAGATGAAGAAGCAAAGGGGTTAGCAACTTGAAAATCAACACTAGCGTGATTTTCTCCACATAACTCACATACTTGACTTGGCGTTTGTAATGCCCTGATCCCGCGAGTATGGGGACGCTACTGTGATGTATATACACATGGCGAAAATACCCTCATATATGTGAAGTTCACCAGAGGGGGGTGAATAGGAGAATAGCTAATCTAATGATGAATTAATGCGGAATTAAAATTATTTATGCAAATTAAAACTATTGAGCTAAACATACAAGCTATAACACAAGAGTGTAGCTGAATTCTCGGTGAAGGGCTCTGGACTATCTACTCAAGATTCCTCTAGATAAGAATTGAGGCGCCACTATGGTTATCTTGGTTGAATACAAGTGTGAACAAACAATCCCAAGCATATATCAATGGAGCACAAATATATCAAGCATATAAGGAGATAAACAATATAAGCGTGCGAGATATAAACACAAGTGAGAGATAGAGAGAGCAATCGCAAATATGGGAGATTTGTTTCGAGGTTCGAGCACCCTTGCTCTACGTCCCCGCCTTCAACACTATGAAGGATTTTCACTATAAACAATCCCACCGGATCACTCGGTGCCACAACACCTACAACAAGTTCACACTAGAACTCTTTAGACTCACTAGTCCCTCTCTTATTCCCGTAAGAATAACACACGCAAGCACACTAACTTGCCGAGGCCGCACCTCTACACTGAGCTCCCATAAGAACTCGAAACAACACGAACCCGCAAGTTCGCCTCCTCAAATATAAAGCAGAACACTTTGGTGATCTCAACACTTTGATCACCTCAAGCACTCTCACAACAAGGATCTCTAGAGGATTGATATAACAATGGATAGCTCAAGTATGTGTGAGAAAACAAGATAGAATGGTGGAGGAAAAACTCTCAAGAAATCTCTTTTTCAAAACACTCTTGAAAAACTCTCCTTTTGATATGAAAGTTTAAGTTCTAAAATAAGTGGAGATAAACACTTATAAAGGTAGAAAAACTAGCACAAAAACTCTCTTAAATCTTGTTGAAAACAGTCTAAGGGAACCCTAATTTATAGGCTCCCAAAATATGGTCGTTGGAGGCCAAATCAGCAACTGACGCTGCTATCGGTCGACCGCCCGGTCGACTGACCAACGGTCAGATTTTCGATTGTTGTGCCACCGGTTGACCGAGGCCAAATCCAGAGAGCAAAGCTCTTTGGCCAGTCGACCGCGCGGTAGACCGGGGCCAGATTCAGAGAGCAAAGCCCTCTGGCAGTCGGTCGGTCGACCGGCCCTCCAGCGAAACTGGCTGTGCACGTCCGTGCACATCGGTCGATCGGTCCGGTCGACTTACTTCTGTCTCGGTCGACTGTTCGGTAGACCGGCAGAAGGCCTAGTCAAACATTTAGGGATTAAAACTTGATTTTTATATCTTTAATAAAATCCCATAAATTCTCATAAATTCTACAAAAATGAGTTCTTTGAAATGCTTTGAAGTACAAATATGTCTGATTAAAAATCAACACATATTATAAACTTTTTGAATCATTTTTATAATATAGAAATTTTGGCCTTAAACAAAAACGTATTTTTCAAAAACAATCTCTAAATTGAAAAATGATTTTTTTCAAAACTTCTCCAAATACAAAAATAAGATATTGTAAACACTTTTGAAGCTTAGTGTGTATGGATATGATCCACTACACATATGAAATGAAATATCTATATTTTTGACAATAATCTCTAAAATAGTTTTGATAAACATATATACTTTGAAGCTTAAAAATCAAAACAGTATTTTTCTAAACTCAAAACTATCTTATGAAAACACATATAAATTGTGCATGTGTATATGAACTTGAGCAATCTACCAACTAATCTATCCTTTATATTTTATTTAAAACAAAATCTTAACACTTACAAACACGACACAAGTCTTCTTGAAAATCTTCTTCTCCTTCTTGACTTGGTCCAAAACTTTGATCCAATGAGTTAGACTCCTCTTGAGTATTTGATTCAATCTTGATGCGCGAGCTCTTGAATCAACATGTGCTAGCTCTAAAACTTGACTTCGAATCCTTTGTTGAAGCTAAACTCCTACTAAGATCTTGATCAAATATCTGAGACTAATTAAATAAAAGATCATTAGTACTATAACTACATAAGTTAATCATCATCAAAACTAGAGCGATGGGCCTTTGGGCCAATATATACGCTAAGCATCAGTACATGAAAGAATCAGAGTACGGAAGCACAATGGTAATATACATTTCAATTGAAAAGTACAAGTACACAGTTATCACAGGGTGTAATCTAATATAACATGAATATTACATGAAAAAGGTGCAGAGTATGATTACAAAGCATAAAAAAGACTGAAAGATACTCACGAGCAACAAGAGAGGATTTCGCGAGCCGATCAAGGGAGACAGGTAAGAAATGAGCTACGGCTGATCCGATGCCCTTCAAAGAAGTCCAAGATATTCACAGAAGGAATCTACAACGCTTACACTGCGCTTCAGAATCTGGACATGAAGATTCAGGGTTGTCATAAAATAACCTAACGAATACGTAGGATGAAGTCAAGTGGCATGCACATGCAGTTACACGTGTACATGATCAAAGTGATGTGGTTCGGCATGCAAATACATGCAATGACCAGCAATAAAAATGGTAATCAGAGAATCAGTAGTAAATCTAAAATCAAGTAAGTACACTTGTATCGATAAGTTTGAATAGAGAAAGCATGTATCTAAAGCCATGTCAAGAGCATAGGTACACATAAACATACAATGAGCCATCAAGAAATATGTTAAGTGCAAATATGGATAAAACTAGTGGTACAAGCTCAAATGTTGGATTCATGAGATTGACACGTCGAGGAGATAATCCAAATAAGGAAACTCTCATCTATATATCATATATCCCATGTCACCATGGTGTGAGTTCATACAACCTGAGTTGCCTTCAGTGTAACAAAACAAGAATGTCAGAAGTAATTACAGTGTTATAGAAATCATATATACAGGTGACGAGCAGGATAACTTAATCAGGTTATAATAACAATCAATGTCCCCTGTTATTATAATCATTTCCTTTCAGTGTCCCATACCACTGATAGCTCATACCAAGTCTATACTCCAGTAGAACTTAATCCAAACTCTGATATATTGATACCATTATTCAAAAGAGGAAGAGATTCAATAACGCCCGTTCCTGATATTATTATTATTATTTAAAAATTAAGTTATAGTTGGTACAGAGTACTGTCAAGTCTCAGCCATAATAGCAATAGTAATAATCAATATCATTTGTTATTCTTGTTTCTCTCTCACTGGTGTCCCACAGCGCCGACAGTTCATGCTGGAACCTACACTTCTAGTAGAACTTATCCGAACTCTGATATGCAGGTACTACTATTCAAACAATAGAGAGATCGAATAACATAGCTGAAATCACCTAGAGGGGGGTGAATAGGTGATAATGCTAATCAATGCACAAATTTAAAATGTTATGATGCAACGATCACCCGAAACAAGATTAGAAGCCGAATACCCCGTGAAGGGCTCTGAACTCCTTCCTCGTGATTCCTCTAGATAAGAGTTTGAGGTGCGCAATGCAATCTTGTTGTATGAGTATTAATCGAAAAAGAAAATAGGATTGAAGAGAGTTTTGAATCAAAAACTTCAGTGAAAAGAGAGAATTTTGAGCACAAAAACTGAAAGCAAAAACTTCTTTTGAGAGACTCAAACTTGATTTCTTTTGCAAAGGATTGTTGTGATTACCTCAACCCTAATCATCCCTATTTATAGGATAAAGGTAGGGATTAAAGAGTAAACTGTTATAATGAATAATTAGACCCAAATCCAGCCCTCAAATTCATTTAGAGAAGAAAATCATGTTTTAAAACGTGTTTAAAAAACTAGCCGTTTGGGCTGAAATTTAGCTCACGGTCGACCGGCCGGTCGACCGGTTTTCAAAAAATATAATCGTTGCTAGCCCACGATCGACCGTCCCAAACAGAGACTTAGGTGCTTTCAGTCGGTCGAAGCTCAGTCGACCGACGTGGGGTTCGATCGACCGCCCGATCGACCAGAAAACGTGCACACATGCACGCACCCAAACGGTCAGAAGCGCGGTCGACCGTTCTGACCTGAAACAGAGCCGGTCGACCGTCCGGTCGACCGCAACAGGCCAAAACAGTTTTTTTTGAAAAATGGTATTGAAGATTTTCAAATTAATTTTCAAACTAATTTTGATCAACACTAGATATACTATAAAAAATAGAGTTTGTAAGTGTTAGAACATGTTTAAAAATATTTTATTATATATAGGAGAAATATTTTTAGAAAACTCATGTGCAAAATCTTGTGTGTAGGGAAACTTGAGCTTCGACACTATACACTATCCTTTAACAAACTAAAAATATAAAAACTGAGAAAGGAAATCTCCGAGCCGCGTTACGATAAGCTAGAGCCTCCTCTCCTATGAAAACGTCCTCTTGCACCATTTGCCTTTTTGGCATTGTAATCCTTGCAATATGCTTAAAAAGACCATCATAACTAGTACAAA
Organism: Agave tequilana; assembly: GCA_038442645.1. Taxonomy (NCBI): domain Eukaryota; kingdom Viridiplantae; phylum Streptophyta; class Magnoliopsida; order Asparagales; family Asparagaceae; genus Agave; species Agave tequilana. Next base: position 92,863 of record JAVJIF010016594.1, read on the forward strand.
CCTGAAACTCATACTAAACAACTTATTAGTACCAAATAGCTTCTATGTGTTTTGTTATCATCAAAACTTAAACAAATAGAGAGTGTAACCTTTTGGGCCAACAATCTCCCCCTTTTTGATGATGACAAAACATATATGCTATTACACAAGATATAAAAGGGAGGTAAAAACTCCCCCTCAAATAATGCTATATTAAACAAGTATAAAATAATTTATTATGAGAGAATTTTTAAATTTGCAAAAAAAATTTGAATAACCATCAATAAAACACCAAACCATCAATAAAACACATATTTCTCCCCCTTTTTGTCATACATCAAAAATGGACAAATTAGTAAGAAGACTTCCTTATTCAACAACACAAACATTAAGTTCACCACATATAAAAGAAAATCTATTATAGTCAAGTGATTTAGTGAAAATATCAGCAAGTTACAAATCGGAAGAAATATAATCAATCTCAATATCACCTTTCTCAAAATGATCTCTAAGGAAGTGATATCGAATCTCAATGTGCTTGGTCTTACTATGTTGATTTGCATTCTTAGTCATATGAATAGTACTAGTATTATCACAAAATATTTTTATATGAGCATAATGTAAATCATAATCAAGGAGAGTATGTTTCATCCAAAGGACTTGAGCACAACAAGCCTCCGCCGTAACATACTCCGCCTCGGCGGTTGAGAGGGCTACCGAATTTTATTTCTTGGAAGACCATGAAAGAAGACAATTACCAAGAGATTGACATGTTTCACTAGTACTCTTCCTATCCACTCTACAACCCGCATAGTCGGTATCCGAAAAACTCGTCATTGAGAAATCTTCGATTTTCAGATACCATAGACCCATTCTAATAGTGCCCTTAATACAACGAATAATGTGTTTTACCGCAATTAAATGAGATTCTTTAGGACACGATTGAAATCTAGCACAAAGACACACACTAAACATAATATCCGGCCTACTAGCCGTTAAATATAACAAACTACCAATCATGCGTCTATATAATTTTATATCAACACACTTACCTTGGTCATCCTTATCAAGCTTGGTGGTGGCGGCCATGGGAGTGTTGCAAATTTTTGAGTCTTCAAGCCCAAATTTCTTGATGAGTTCCTTGAAGTACTTGGCTTGACATATGAAAATCCCATCACGCATTTGCTTGATTTGGAGTCCAAGAAAATAGTTCAATTCACCCATTAATGACATCTCAAATTCACGTTGCATGCATTGTTCAAACTCCTTGCAAAGTAACTCATTAGTAGAACCAAAGATTATATCATCAACATATATTTGAACTATAAGAATGTCACTATCAACAAGTTTAGTAAATAATGTGGTATCTACTTTACCTTTAATAAAATCATTTGAAAGAAGAAAACTAGAAAGCCTTTCATACTAAGCTCTTGGAGCTTGTTTTAAACCATACAATGCTTTATCTAACTTAAAAACAAAATTTGGATGTACATGATCCACAAAACCGGGAGGTTATTTAACATAAACTTCCTCATCAATAAAATCATTTAAAAATGCACTTTTTACATCCATTTGAAAAAGTTTAAAATTTTTAAAAGATGCATAAGCTAGTGTGATCCGTATGGTTTCAAGCCGTGCTACGGGTGCAAAGGTCTTCTCAAAGTCGATTCCTTTAACTTGAGAGTAACCTTGGGCCACTAACCTAGCCTTATTCCTAATAATATTTCCTGACTCATCCAAATTGATCCTAAAATCCACTTAGTACCAATTATTGGTCTATCATGGGGTCTAGGGACAAGGCGCCAAACTTGATTGCGCTCAAATTGATTGAGCTCTTCTTGCATAACTAGCAACCAATATGAGTCACCCTCGGCTTCGACGATGTTTTTGGGTTCAAAATGAGATATGAATGCAAAATTTTCACACAATTCATGGAGTTTGGAGCGAGTAGTTACCCCCTTTGATACATCACCTATGATGAGATCTTTGGGATGATTTGAGGCGTATCTTCAATCTTTAGGAAGTGGTTGTGATTGTTCCACTTCATCCTTTTTAGCTTCACCAATAGGTTCTTGCTTGTCGTCTTGAATGGGTGAGTCCTTTAAGGATATTTTCTCCATGTCCTCACCTAATGAGTCAAACTCTACAACATTCTCAACAATAGCATTAGATTCTTCAAATTTAACATGTATAGATTCTTCAATAGTATGATATAATTTATTGAATACTCTATATGCTTTGCTAGTATTAGAATAACCAACAAAGATTGCTTCATAAGTCTTAGCATCAAATTTACCCAAATTATCTTTAGTATTCAAAACAAAATACTTGCATCCAAAAATAAGTATGAAACATTTGGTTTTCTTAAATGATAAATTTCAAAAGAGGTTTTGAAAGTATTTTTATACAAATAAATATGGTTTGATATGTAGCATGTGGTGTTTACGGCCTCGGCCCATAAGTATTGAGGGAGACCATATTCACTAATCATCGTCCTAACCATTTCTTGAAGAGTTCTATTCTTCCTTTCAACTACTCCATTTTGTTGTGGAGTCCTAGGACATGACATTTCATGCTTAATTCCCTTTTCATCACAATAAGTCGTGAAGAGTTGGTTAACAAACTCACCACCTCTATCACTTCTTATCCGTAAAATCGAAAATCTTTTTTCTTTTTCAACCCTTTTTCGAAAAATCTTAAAATGCGAAAAAAATTGATCTTTATGCTCCAAAAAGAAAATCCAAGTGAAACGAGAAAAATCATCGACTAAAACAAAAACATATCTATTTTCATTTAAGCTTTTAGTTTTAGTTGGTCCAAAAAGATCCATGTGAATCAATTCTAAAGGCCTAGATGACATGATATCTTTGATTGGTTTGAAAGAAGACTCGGTTTGTTTTCCAAGTTGGCACACACCACAAATGCGGTCTTTTTCAAACTTCAAATAAGGAATACCCTTCACCAATTCCTTAAAATTAATTCTAGCAAGGTGATCAAAAGATGCATGTCCTAATCTTCTATGCCATAACCATGAAATCTCATCAAAAGCATTTAAACATTTAGTAGAACAATCTAAATTAAGCATGTCAATAATATAGACATTATTTTCACGAAATCCAGTGAAAATACAATTATTGGTTTTACAATCAAAAATTTTGCAAGAAGATTCATCAAATACAACTTTGAGACCACGATCACATAGTTGACTAATGCTAAATAAGTTATGTTTAAGCCCATCAACAAGAACAACATTTTCTATTAAAGGAGATGCACCAATCTTAATGTTACCTATACCGATGATGGCGCCCTTGGAGTCACTCTGAAGGTGACGGTGCCACCTTCAACGTACCTTAATAGGGTTGTAAAATTATTGATGTCCCATATCATATGCCTTGAATAACCACTATCAAGGTAACCTTTCCTTACGTCTTGGAGTCTTGGTGTGTACCTACATCAAATAATTTAAGACTTGACTTTGGTACCCATTTTTTCTTGGATCCTAAAGAGTTAGTATTTCGAACCCAAACAAGATTATTTGTACTATTTATATGATCATAGCAAAATTTAGCTAAATGGCCATTTCGGCCACAATAAGTGCATTTATAAATTCTTCCATATTTAAAAGCATAATGAGCATGTGGTTTACGAACATATGAATTGTGAGCATGAGTAGTTGTATGTGATATATTGGCATGATGAGTATGTGAAGTTTTGGCATGGGTTGTTTTATCATTTTTAGCATGTGGAGTATGCATATGCCTTTTTGAAAATATATCTTCTAATTTAGTAGTGTTAAAAGCACATTCTTTTAAAACATTTCCAAAATCATTGATTTTAGTTTTAACATGGATAATTCATTTTCATCAATTTTTGGATATTTAGCTTTACAAGCAATTCTATAGGCATCAAAATCTCTTTGCGTTGAAATAAGATTAGAAGATAGTTCATCCTTTTCTTTTGAAGAAATTTCAAGTTAATTTTTAAGCCTTTTAATTTCCATTTTCAATTTTGAACACTCTTCCTTTTTATCATCAAAACTTTTTGAAAGTTCAACAAAAGCATGTACTAAAATTTTTCTACTTATTTCACTTTCATCATCAAGTGGTTGGGTGGTTACCTTAGATGTGTTTGCCATGAAACACACATTTGTCGTGTCGACTTCATCTTCGGATTCACTTTTCGAATCCCAAGTGGCTTTGTACACCTTCTTTTCAATTGGCCTCTTAAGGAGGAGGTTATCTTTTTCTTGAAATCTGGACAATCGGCCATGGTGTGTCCGGGTTTCCGACAGTTGTAGCATATGATCCTTTTTCCTCCTTCCCTTCCCATCGCCTTCTATAGTTGAGCTTATTCTTGCAGTATATTCTCTTTACATTTCTTACAAAGAGAGATAGCTCTTCATCATCTTCTTCATCATCGTAGTTGGAGGAGGAAGACTTGAAAGCTATTGACTTTTTCTTTTGAGGTACCGCATCTTCTCTAGCCTTCTTCTCCATCTCATAAGTCTTAAGGTTTTCAATAAGACTTATAAGCTCCATCTCATCTTTGTCATTCAACTCCTTTAAGGTGGTAGCTTTGATTTCCCAAGACGAAGGAAGAGCACGAATCACTTTACGCACCTTTTGGTCGTTACTTATATCATCACTTAGAGAAGAAAGAGCATTTGTAATCTTAGTAAACTTGGTAATCATAACATCAATAGATTCATCTTCTAGCATTCAAAAACTTTCATATTGGGAACGCAAGAGATCTATTTTAGCTCTCTTGACTTGTGATGTTCCCTCATGAGTGACCAATAAGTGTTGCCAAATCTCATAGACGGATTTGCAATGGATAACCCGTGTTAAGTCATCCTCATTCAAAGCTAAAAGTAGGGCATTTTGAGCCTTTGAATTAGCATCAAATTCCTTGAAGGTAAGTTCGGACCAAGTGTCCTCCTCACTTTCGGGTCTACTATAAGGCTTGATCAAAGACTTAGCAACTAGACTACCTAGAGATTGTAGAAAAATGGTCATCCTAACTTTCTATATGGGAAAGTTGAGTCCATCAAATTTGGGAGGGGTCTTAATGTTATTGGCCATCTTTACTGTGAATGTATAAAGATATGAAAATAGTGATTAGCAAATTTTAGGATCTCTCTAAGGATGTGAAGTCAAAAACTAGAGTCCTAGCTCTGATACCAATTGAAATCTCCTAGAGGGGGGTGAATAGGTGATAATGCTAATCAATGCACAAAATTTAAAATGTTATGATGCAACGATCACCCGAAACAAGATTAGAAGCCGAATACCCCGTGAAGGGCTCTGAACTCCTTCCTAGTGATTCCTCTAGATAAGAGTTTGAGGTGCGCAATGCAATCTTATTGTATGAGTATTAATCGACAATATAGCAATGAATATAAAGCAAGTAGATAATGCAAATAAATCAATCGCAAACACTGAGATTTGTTTTGAGGTTCGAGCACCCGCTTTACGTCCCCGCCTTCACCCAGAAGGATTTTGAACCATTATAACTTTCACAAAAAATTATAACCACAAGGGAGTACCCAACTCGTCTATCACACTCCTCTAGTCCAGAGGTAGTGGAGCCACAAATACAAAAATATCTTGGTGATCAAAAGACCACAAACCCTCTTTTGAAAAACTTTTTCCCTTACAAAAACCTAGAGAATAATGTGTAGGATTGAAGCTCAAGATTTGTAAGTGAAAAATAAAATAGGATTGAAGAGAGTTTTGAATCAAAAACTTCAGTGAAAAGAGAGAATTTTGAGTACAAAAACTGAAAGCAAAAACTTCTTTTGAGAGACTTAAACTTGATTTCTTTTGCAAAGGATTGTTGTGATTACCTCAACCCTAATCATCCCTATTTATAGGATAAAAGTAGGGATTAAAGAGTAAACTGTTATAATGAATAATTAGGAAAGATTAGACCCAAATTAAGCCCTCAAATTTGTTTAGAGAAGAAAATTACGTTTTAAAACGTGTTTTAAAAACTAGCCGTTTGGGCTGAAATTTAGCTCATGGTCGACCGGCCGATCGACCGGTTTTCAAAAAATATTACCGTTGCCAGCCCACGGTCGACCGCCTGGTCGACCGTCCCAAACAAATACTTAGGTGCTTTCAGTCGGCCGAAGCTCGGTCGACTGACATGGGGTCCGCTCGATCACCCGGTCGATCGGGAAACGTGCACACATGCACACACCCAAACGGTCAGAAGCGCAGTCGACCTTCTGACCTGAAACAGAGCCGGTCGACCGTCCGGTCAACCGCAATAGGCCAAAATAGTTGTTTTTGAAAAATAGTATTGAAGATTTTCAAATTAATTTTCAAACTAATTTTGATCAAGACTAGATATACTATAAAAAATAGAGTTTGTAAGTGTTAGAACATGTTTAAAAATATTTTATTATATATAGGAGAAATATTTTTAGAAAACTCATGTGCAAAATCTTGTGTGTGGGGAAAATTGAGCTTCAACACTATACACTATCTTTTAACAAACTAAAAATATAAAAACTGAGAAAGGAAATCTCCGAGCCGCGTTACGACAAGCTAGAGCCTCCTCTACTATGAAAACGTCCCTTTTTGGCATCATAATCCTTGCAATATGCTTAAAAAGGCCATCATGACTAGTACTAACCTGAAACTCATACTAAACAACTTATTAGTACCAAATAATTTCTATGTGTTTTGTTATCATCAAAACTTAAACAAATAGAGAGTGTAACATTTTGAGCCAACAATAGCTCCTTGCGTTATTATTGTACAGGTGCATGTCTATTAATATGCACTGAGAATGCTTATCACGCTAACACCAGGCGGCACAGGCAGGAAGAAGGGTTATTTTTCTTGACGAATAGATCTAAGAGATGACCCCACAGATTCAAGAGATGGACCCTACAGATTCAAGAAGTGGCCCCCGCCACGTGTATGGTGTGACACTTTACTCCATGTGGCACTTTGCTCCGTGTGAGAAATGGATTCTAGAGGTGGCCCCCAACAGATTCAAGAGGTGGCCCCCACCTTGTGTGTGGCGTGGCACTTTACTCCGAGTGGCGCTTAGCTCCATTCAGGATCCGCCAGACGCTAGCATGATCATGGGATACATCCTCGTCATCTCAACACCAGGCGGCATGCTCCGCCGGACACCGGTATGACCTTGCTATTAACATGAGTAACAATGCAGGGGATATGAGTATGGGATACAAGAGTACAAGGATACAGGATCACTGTATATGACAGGATATCAGATGTCAGGCATCAAGTGATAGCATGTCAAGTATTAGGTGTCAGATATCAGGTATCAGGTAAGTGTACTGGGTTACAACATCATATATCAGGCAATCATCCGTTCATATAACATGATACAGGAGAATAATAAATTTAAATATTTAAAACTCTTCATAACTATAATTATAATAATAATAAATTAAGCTATTAAATAATTATGCGAAGCCGAACAAAGCGGGAGCATTTCTAGGTATATCCAATACAAATATAATACCAGCCCAAATGAGTTACAACAACGCTAAAAATGAATAACAATATATAGGTACAACAGTAGATGACAATATTATAAGTCACCTAGAGAGGGGTGAATAGGTGACAAGCTAATCAAATGTAAAAGTAATACGGAATTAAAATTGATTGTGCAAAATAAAATTATTATGAAAACACACAAAGTATAACCAAAGAGTATAGTCGAATTTCCGGTGAAGGGTTCTGAACTATCTCCTCAAGATTCCTCTAAATTAAGAGTTAAGGTGCTAATATGACTCTTTTGGTTGAATACAAGTATGAGCAAACAAACAACCCAAGTATATATATCAATTTAGCACAAGAAAATATCAAGCATATAAGAGATATGAACAATAAGCACATGAAAGAAATAAAACACAAGTGAGAGAGAGATAAGCAATCGCAAACACGGGAGATTCATTTCGAGATTCGAGCATACTTGCTTTACGTTCCGTCTTCAACACTATAAAGGATTTTCACTATAATCGATCCCGCAAGATCACCTGGTGCCACAACACCTACAACGAGTTCGCACTAGAACTCTTAGACATACAAGTCTCTCACTTCTTTTTGCAAGAATAAACAGAACACGAATTCACAAGTTCGCCGAGGCTGCACCTCTACAACACTCTCTAATACAAGGTGGAACACTTGGATCTCTTCTTTTTTATCACCAACAAATACCTTCACAAACAAAGCTCCTAAAAGATAGATAAGACTATGAAAAACTAAGCTTGTGTAAGAAAAACTGAAAAACACCTAGAGGGGGGTGAATAGGTGTAATTGCTAATCTAACAATCATTTAACAAAGTATGAATGAATGATGCAACGATCTCTCAAAATAAGATTAAGAGCCGAATACCCGGTGAAGGGTTCTGAACTCCTTCCTCCTGATTCCTCTGAATATGAGTTAGAGGTGCACAATGCAATCTTATTGTATGAGAATTGATCGATAATACCAAGGAATGAATAATACAGTGGTGAAGTGCACACAAGATATAACACAAGTAATAGAGACAAAATCACAAACTAGAAACAATGAGTAATAGAGAGCAATAGAAAATAAAGCGAAATAGAGAGCAATAGCAAGAAGGCAATCGCAAAAACAAGTATTTGTTTCGAGGTTCAAGCCACCGCTCTACTCCCCGCCTTTACGGCCGTGAAGGGTTTTCACTATCCACCGAGGACTTTACAAGGTCTACCGAAGACCGGAGTATCGAACTCCACCAACTTACAAAACCTCTACCAAAGAGGTATCTCCACAAGAACAAGGAATGAGAACAAGTAACCTAGTGATCACAATAAAGATCACAAACTCTTATACAACACTTCTCTTTTACAACTCCCTTATAGAATGAGGATGGAATTTTGGCTCTTAGAAGTGTAGTGAGAAAAACTCAGTTGTAAGTAGATCAAATTTGAAAACACAACTGAAAACAAAGCCAAGAAAGAGCTAGGAAAAATTAAGAGCTTTGAAACTTTTCTTTTCTTTTGAAAACTTGAAAACTAGGAGTATTTTCTTGGTGTCTTTGCAAGAGACCATTCTCCCCTATTTATAGGGAGAGGAAGGGATTAAAACACATGTAAATAAAGCTTATTTGATCCCAAAATAATCCCAGAAACTCAGAGAAACCCTGCCACAAAACAGATCAAAAAACAGATTTCAGAATTTCACCAAGAGGAAAGAGCTATTGGGCAGCAACAGGCTTGGCGGTCGACCGGCTGCCCTGCTGGCATATAGCCGTTGGGCTATGGTCGACCGGCCTAAAAAGGGAAACACAGTTTTGTGAAGGCGGTCGACCGGTCGGCCGACCGAAATAAACAGAGAGTTGGGGTTTACAGGTCGGTCGACCTACAGACATGCACGGGCGTGCATGTCTAAGGCACAGTATCCGGTCGACCGGTCCGGTCGGCCGGTCTAGCCTGAAACAGAAAACTGAGAGGAAATTTTTTGGACTTGAAAATTTTTGAAAGCAATTTTGTAGGTATATTTAGCTAAGTATTATGATGTAAAGATAGTTATACATGGTGTAAACAAGATATGGAATTTGTAAGGATCGAATCATGTATAAGAATTAAGGCATGAACTTAAGAGCAAATTACCAAAACCAAAAAAAAAAACTTGTATTTTGAAAAATAATGTGTGTGTGTGTGTTCCTAGAGCCAATCTCCCATAACTCAAACTTTAACAAACTAATTCTTACATAAGTTCTAGATGACTACAAAGTCTTCAAATGAGCTTCATATTTGATCTTGAGAGTCTTGTGCCTTGAGCCCAAAAATGAACGACTTTAGCCAAATCAACCTTCCTTTAAGGAAGAACACTCCAAGAAAGGTTAGAACCCTGAAACACACTAAAACAACAAACATGATTAGTACAAATAACTATATATATTTTGTAATCATCAAAACACACTAAAACGGGTGATTGTAACCTTGGGCAACAATCTCCTCCTTTTTGATGATGACAAAACATATAAGTTATTTTAAACAAATGAGAGAAGAGCTTGGAAGCTCCCCCTCAAATTATGCTATGTATAAAAGAATGACTATGAGTATAAATGAGTGGGAATATACATAAAGCATGAAAAACACAGTAGTTGAACACAAAAATTAATAATAATTTAAATAAACAAATTCTCTTTTTCTCCATAAAACTCAAGTAATATCAAACTAACTTATTCTTTTTCTCCCCCTTTTTGTCATACATCAAAAAGGGTGAAACAAAAATAATAGTTTTATTCAAGAATCCATAATACAAACATTCAACTCACCACAAATAAAAGAAAATCTAGCATAGTCTAGAGGTTTAGTAAAAATATCGGCAAGTTGAAAATCGGTAGAAACATAATCAATATCAATATCACCTTTCTCATAATGATCTCTAAGAAAGTGATACCGAATGTCAATGTGCTTAGTTTTACTATGTTGATTTGCATTCATAGTCATGTGAATAGTACTAGTATTATCACAAAATATTTTAACATGATCAAAATGCAAATCATAGTCAAGGAGAGTATGTTTCATCCAAAGAACTTGTGCACAACAAGCTCTGGCCGCAACATACTCCGCCTCGGCGGTTAAAAGGGCTACCGAATTTTGATTTTTGGAAGACCAAGAAACAAGACAATTACCAAGAAATTGACATGTTCCACTTGTACTCTTCCTATCTACCCTACAACCCGCCTAGTCAGCATCCGAAAAACTCGTCATTGAAAATTGGCCGATTTTCGGATACCACAAACCCATTTCAATAGTGCCCTTAAGGTATCTAATTATGCGTTTAACCGCAACAATATGAGACTCTTTATGACATGATTGAAAACGAGCACAAAGACAAACCGAAAACATAATATCCGGCCTACTAGCCGTTAAATACAATAAACTACCTATCATGCTACGATAAAGTTTAATGCCTACACTTTTATCTTGTTTATCCTTGTCAAGCTTTGTAGTTGTTGCCATGAGAGTTTTGCTCACTTTAGCTCCTTCAAGCCCGAACCTCTTGATTAGTTCCTTTGTGTACTTGGCTTGATTGATGAAGATCCCATCCTTCTTTTGCTTGATTTGGAGTCCAAGGAAATAGTTGAGCTCTCCCATCATAGACATTTCAAATTCATCCTTCATGCATGACTCAAAAACTTGGCAAAGAGATTCATTAGTAGAACAAAATATGATATCATCCACATAAATTTGAACAATAAGAATATCATTTTCTACATGTTTTGTAAACAAAGTTGTATCTATTTTGCCTTTCTTAAAACCATTTGAAATTAGAAATGAGGAAAGTCTTTCATACCAAGCCCTAGGGGCTTGTTTCAAACATAAAGAGCTTTATCTAGTTTAAAAATAAAATCCGGATGTGTAGGATCAACAAACCCGGGGGTTGTTCAACATACACCTCCTCTTCAATAAATCCATTTAAGAAAGCACTTTTAACATCCATTTGAAACAACTTAAAATCTTTATATGATGCAAATGCAAGTGTCATCCGTATGGCTTCAAGCCGTGCTACGGGTGCAAATGTTTCTTCAAAATCGATTCCTTCGATTTGAGTGTAATCTTGGGCAACTAACCTAGCTTTATTTCTAACAACGTTACCCGATTCATCCAACTTGTTCTTAAAGATCCACTTAGTACCAATTGTTGGTCTATCGTGGGGCCTAAGAATAAGGTGCCAAACTTGTTGCGCTCAAATTGATTGAGTTCCTCTTGCATGGCTTGCAACCAATATGGATCAGCCTCGGCTTCGAGGACGTTCTTGGGCTCAAAATGAGAAATGAAAGCATAGTGTCCATAAAAATCATGAAGTTTAGAGCGAGTGGTTACCCCTTTAGATACTTCACCTATAACGAGGTCCTTGGGATGATGTGGATTGTATCTCCAATCCTTTGGAAGTTGTTGAGTGGGCTCCACATCAATTGTTTGCATTTCATTTCCTTGAGCCTCTTCTACTTTAGTTTCACTTCCTTCATCATCCTTTGGCTTGCCTCCAATAGTAGATGAGTCCTCCAAAGTGACTTTCTCCAAATCTTCATCCAAAGAATCTATTTTTACAACATTCTTAACAAACAAGTTAGATTCTTCAAACTTAACATGTATAGATTCCTCAATAGTTAAAGATGATCTATTGAAGATTCTATAAGCCTTACTAGTATTAGAATAACCAACAAAAATAGCCTCATAAGATATAGCATCAAATTTACCTAAGTTATCTTTTGTATTTAAAACAAAACATTTGCATCCAAAAACTTTAAAGTATGAAACATTTGGTTTTCTAGAAAAATAAATCTCAAAAGAAGTTTTTGAAGTATTTTTGCATAAGAAAACACGATTTGATATATAACATGAAGTATTAACGGCCTCGGCCCACAAATAATGTGGGAGACCATATTCACTAAGCATTGTCCTAGCCATCTCTTGTAATGTTCGATTTTTCGTTCAACTACTCCATTTTGTTGTGGAGTTCTAGGACAAGATAGTTCATGTTTAATTCCATGTTCTTCACAAAAAGTGGTAAAGGGTAGGTTAATGAATTTACCTCCTTTATCACTTCTTATTCTTAAAATTGAAGTATCTTTTTTCCTTTTCAACTCTTTTCTTAAAGACTTGAAAATGTGAAAGGGCTTGATTTTTATGTTCCAAAAAGAAAACCCAAGTAAAACGTAAAAAATCATCAACCAAAACAAATGCAAAACGATTCCCACTTAGACTTTTGGTTTGAGTAGGACCAAACAAATCCATATGGATCAACTCCAAAAGAAGTGATGTCATGATATCCTTGATTGACTTGAAAGAGGACTTGGTTTGTTTCCCAAGTTTGTACGCGTCGCAAACGCGGTCCTTTTCAAAGTTCAAAGAAGGAATACCCTTCACCATTTCCTTTGTGTTTAACCTAGATATGTGGTCAAAAGAAATGTGGCCTAATCTTCTATGCCACAACCAAGAGTCGTCATCGAGGGCTTTTAAACAAGTAATATTACAAGACATATTAGACATATCAATCATATAAATATTGTTTTCACGAAAATCAGAAAATACACAAGTATTAGATATTCTATCAATAACTTTACAAACTACATTATCAAAAACAACATCAAAACCTTTATCACAAAGTTGACTAACACTCAAGAGATTATGCTTGAGGCCATCAACTAAAACAACATTTTCTATTAAAGGGGATGTACCAAGTTTAACATTACCAATACCGATGTTTTACCCTTGGCATCATCTCCGAAGGTGACGGTGCCACCTTCATGGTATCTTGATAGGGTTGCAAAGTTGTTGATATCCCAAGTCATGTGCCTTGAGCAATCACTATCAAGATACCACAATCCTCTACGTCGTTGGGCCTTGGAAGGTACCTACATCACTTAACAAATTCATTGATTTTGGTACCCAAATTTTCTTGGGTCCTTGAAAGTTAGTGTTTCGAACCCAAACATTATGACGAGATGCATTTAGTCTATCATAGCAAAACTTAACTAAGTGTCCTTCACGGCCACAATATGAACATGAAAACACTTTACCATACATGAATGCATGATGTGTGTGTGAAGTGTGAGCATGTCTATGGGGTTTGACATGATGTAGAGGTTGTGAGGTATGAACATGAGCATGAGCATGAGATTGTTTCTTAGAGGCTTGTTTTTTAGAAAACATAGCTTCAAGTCTACTTTTGTCAAATGCACACTTTTTCAAAACTACTCCTAAAGAATCAATTTTCTCTTTTAGCATGATAATTTCATTTTTATCAACTTGAGGAAACTTACCTTTGTAAGAGATTTTATAGTTTTCAAAATCTTTTTGGGTGGAAACTAGAGTGGAAAGTAATTCATCTTTTTCTTTAGAAAAGAGTAAAAACTTGATGATTAAGAGACTCATTTTCCTTTTTCATTTTTAAATATTTTTTCTTAAGAAAATCATAGTTATGTGAGAGTTCTACAAATGCTTCTCCTAATTCATCCATGGAAAGTTCTTCATCAAGAGAAGTGGAAGGGGTTACCTTGCTTGTGCTTTCATTAGCAATGAAGCACATGTTGGCGGTGTCTACTTCCTCCTCAGATTCGCTCTCGGAATCCCATGTAGCTTTCATTGCTTTCTTCTTGAAAGGCTTCTTGGAAGTGGAGGGCTTGGCTTTATCCGGACATTCCGCCACAATATGTCCCGGCCTTTGGCAATTGAAGAAAATAATCTTCCTTTCCTCTTTACCTCCTTGCCATCTCCTTTTACCTTGGAACTTAGCCTTGTTGTACATCCTCTGGACGTTCTTGACAAGAAGTGAGAGCTCTTCGTCATCTTCGTCTTCATCATCTTCGTTGGAGTATGATGATTGACTCTTAAAGGCTATGGTTTTCTTCTTGGAGGGAGCCATTTCTTCCCTTGCTTTTCTCTCCATCTCATGGGTTTTGAGGTTCCCAATGAGACCTATAAGCTCCATCTCCTCCTTGTTGTTGAGTTCCTTCAAGGTAGTAGCTTTAACTTCCCAAGAAGGAGGAAGAGCCCGTATGATCTTTCTTACTCTTTGGTCTTTGTCCTAGAGAAGAAAGTCCATTAGTGATCTTGGTAAATCTTGTAACCATATCATCTATGGTTTCATTTTCTTGCATGCAGAAATTTTCATATTGGGACCGAAGAAGGTCTATTTTAGCCCTCTTCACTTGTGAGGTCCCCTCATGTGTTACAAGCAAATGTGTCCAAATTTCATATGCGGACTTACAATGAATTACTCTAGATATATCATCATCATTAAGTGCTTGGAGTAATGCATAGTGAGCCCTAGCATTAGCATCAAATTCTTTGGTCTTAATTTCGGACCAAGTGGACTCATCACCGGGGGGTGCACTAAAGGGTTTGGTCACGGCCTTTGCAACTCGACTTCCTAGAGAGAAAACGGTCATCTTAACTTTCCATATAGGAAAGTTAAGCTCATCAAACTTAGGAGGGGTCTTAATTCCATCGGCCATTTTTACTAAGTAAGATAATGAAAAATGAATGAAGTGATTAGCAAATAAAGGATCTCTCTAAGGTTGTTAAGCCAAGAGCCTAGAGACCAAGGTATGATACCAATTGAAAAATACCTAGAGGGGGTGAATAGGTGTAATTGCTAATCTAACAATCTTTTAACAAAGTATGAATGAATGATGCAACGATCTCTCAAAACAAGACTAAGAGCTGAATACCCGGTGAAGGGTTCTGAACTCCTTCCTCCTGATTCCTCTGAATATGAGTTAGAGGTACGCAATGCAATCTTGTTGTATGAGAATTAATCGATAATACTAAGGAATGAATAATGCAATGGTGAAGTGCACACAAGATATAGCACAAGTAATAGAGACAAAATCACAAACTAAAACAATGAGTAATAGAGAGCAATAGAAAATAAAGCAAATAGAGAGAGCAAGAAGGCAATCGCAAACACAAGTATTTATTTCGAGGTTCGAGCCACCGCTCTACTTCCCGCCGTCACCGCCATGAAGGATTTTCACTATCCACCGAGGACTTTACAAGGTCTACCAAAGACCGGAGTACCGAACTCTGCCAACTTACAAAACCTCTACCAAAGAGGTATCTCCACAAGAACAAGGAATGAGAACAAGCAACCTAGTGATCACAACAAAGATCACAAACTCTTATACAACACTTCTCTTTTACAACTCCCTTATAAAATGAGGATGAAATTTTGGCTCTTAGAAGTGTAGTGAGAAAAACTCAGTTGTAAGTAGATCAAATTTGAAAACACAACTGAAAACAAAGCCAAGAAAGAGCTAGGAAAAATTAAGAGCTTTGAAACTTTTCTTTTCTTTTGAAAACTTGAAAACTAGGAGTATTTTCTTGGTGTCTTTGCAAGAGACCATTCTCCCCTATTTATAGGGAGAGGAAGGGATTAAAACACATGTAAATAAAGCTTATTTGATCCCAAAATAGTCCCAAAAACTCAGAGAAACCCTGCCACAAAACAGATAAAAAACAGATTTCAGAATTTCACCAAAGAGGAAAGAGCTGTTGGGCAGCAGCAGGCTTGGCGGTCGACCGGCCCGGTCGACCGGCTGCCTTGCTGGCATATAGCCGTTGGGCTACGGTCGACCGACCTAAAAAGGGAAACACAGTTTTGTGAAGGCGGTCGACCGGTCGGCCGATCGAAATAAACAGAGAGTTGGGGTTTACAGGTCGGTCGACCGACAAACATGCACGGGCGTGCACGTCCAAGGCACAGTATCCGGTCGACCGGTCCGGTCGGCCGGTCTGGCCTGAAACAGAAAACTGAGAGGAAATTTTTTGGACTTGAAAATTTTTGAAAGCAATTTTGTAGGTATATGTAGCTAAGTATTATGCT
Source organism: Agave tequilana (assembly GCA_038442645.1). Lineage (NCBI taxonomy): Eukaryota > Viridiplantae > Streptophyta > Magnoliopsida > Asparagales > Asparagaceae > Agave > Agave tequilana. The sequence goes on from JAVJIF010016594.1 coordinate 109,195, forward strand.
GTAAAGATAGTTATACATGGTGTAAACAAGATATGGAATTTGTAAGGATCGAATCATGTATAAGAATCAAGGCATGAACTTAAGAGCAAATTACTAAAACCAAAAAAAACTTGTATTTTGAAAAATAATGTGTGTGTGTGTTCCTAGAGCCAATCTCCCATAACTCAAACTTTAACAAACTAATTCTTACATAAGTTCTAGATGACTACAAAGTCTTCAAATGAGCTTCATATTTGATCTTGAGAGTCTTGTCCCTTGAGCCCAAAAATGAACGACTTTAGCCAAATCAACCTTCTTTTAAGGAAGAACACTCCAAGAAAGGTTAGAACCCTGAAACACACTAAAACAACAAACATGATTAGTACAAATAACTATATATGTTTTGTAATCATCAAAACACACTAAAACGGGTGATTGTAACCTTGGGTCAACAAAAACTTGGATAGATATGGAGGTGGAAAACTCAAGAAAGCTTTTGACAAAATCAAGAGATTCACTCTTGAAAAACTCTTTTTGATTTGAAAATGAAAGCTCTAAAAACTTGTTGAGAAACTTCTGTGGAAGATAAGAAAATAGCTCTAGAAAATTCTCCCAAAAATCTTAACCAAAATTGACTCAAAACCCTAATTTATAAAGGCTGTCAAAAATTAGCCATTGGGGCCAGATTGGCCTGTCGGTCGACCGGCCGGTCGACTGGCCAACGATCATATTTACAAACAAGTTGAACTATTTTTGTTATATAGAAATTCAACTTTAAACAAAAACCTATATTTTCAAATATTAACTTTGAAATGAAAAACCGATTTTTTTCAAAACTTGTTCAAATACAAAAACATGATTTTAAAACTCATTTGAAAATAGTGTGTATGGAATAATCCAATACACATATAAGATAAAATATCTATATTTTTGACAATAAGCTCTAAAATAAGTTTTGATAAATATAAAACTTAAACACATGATATAATAACATCAAATAAGTTTTTCTAAACATTTGAACCAACATGTATATAGATTAAATTCAATGTACGTATAAAACATGTAAACTTATTTTGATGAACTTTATTCATGAAACATAAAGATATCTACTTTGAAGCTCAAAGTTAAAACAGTATTTTCTAAAATCAAAACTATTCTTATGAAAATAATATATAATTTTTTTTGTGTATATGAGCTTGAGCAATCTACAACTAATCTATCCTTTATATTTTTTCTAAAACACAAAATCTTTAACACTTACAAACGTAACTCAAGTCTTAAAAATCTTCTCTTGAAAATCTTCTTCTCCATCTTAACTTGGTCCAAACCTTGATAGAAAGAGCTAGACTCCTTTTGAGTACTAGATGAGATCTTGATGTGTGAGCTCTTGAATCAACACGTGCTAACTTTAAAACTTGACTTCGAATCTTTTGTTGAAGCAAAACACCGACTAAGATCTTAATCAAATATCTAAAATTTATTAAACACAAGATCATTAGTACAATAACTAGATGAGTTATTCATCATCAAAACTAAAGTGAATGGCCTTTGGGCTAACAATCTCCCCCTTTTTTATGATGATAAAACGCATGGAGTTATATATGCATGGATTAAAGATAAGCTTCATAGAAGCTCTCTCTTAACTCATGCATAGCAAATAAATCAAGATATTCAATGAAGCACATAAAAAAATAAACATATATGCATAAACAATAAATACATTGCATGCATATATATGTTTTCCATTGATTTAGCAAAGGTGAAAACTTACAAAAAGGGTCGAAGAGCTAAATTATAAGTATTCTAGAAAAGATTACAAGTAGATCTCCTCTGAGATTCTGGAGAAGTGTGCCGATAGGAGTCTGGTCAGCGCGCGACCACTTTGTCCCTTTGACGATGCGATCGATGGGATTCCCTTCTCGCCTGGTTCGAGAAATCAGAGAACAGAAGGTTGGTAGAACCCTCTTATTACTTCTCAAACTGCCTCCACTTGGGAACTCTTTCTCGCCTGGTTCCGGAGATTCCTTGAGAGGAAGATCTTAGGGTATCGGCACCCCGATTAGAGAAGTTGTTCTCTGAACTCTCTGAATTCTTGGAATCAAGAGAATAGATCTCTGTTTAGCCGTCTCTCTTTCTGTGCGTGTATTTATGCGCCTCTTGCGTGCCGCCCATCTCCATGTACCCCTGGTGGGCTATTTATAGGGAGAGCCGGGGTATAATTATCCTTGAAAATCTGGAAACAGATTGAGTCAATCTATTTAAATCTGAAAAGTAGCCTTGCTGTGAGGCTAGAATCGGCTTCTGCGAAGGTAGGAATAGCATGTAGCGTCGATCTCCTGATCTGTTTTGATTCTTTTCAAATAATTAAAAGATCTCCCCTGATCTTCTTACTTGTTTTAGGAGAGTCATGAGATTACGGTAAATAACTACCAAATTTGATCTCAGATTTGATCTTGATTAGATTCGATCCTGAAGATTTGATCTCATCTGGAGATTTGATTGGTCAAAGGTTGACCATAACAGACCCACAGCGGAGTTGTCACGTCGAACTCACAACAGAGCTGGAAGGAGCATCTGGTGAAGTTCGAAGAGAGCTCTTCAGCGGAGCTGGATAAACATCTGTGGTGAAGCTACCATCCTTCTGCGCGATTACGTGTATGGCTTCGAGCGAAGCTGACTCTCTGTAGAGTTAACCGAGCACTTCAGGTGAAGCTATAAGTTAGGCTCTCCGATAGAGCTTTGAACGGCTTCAAGGCGAAGTTGGACAAACTTAGCCCTCTCAGGCGAGGCTATCCCCTTGGGCTCATGCGATGCTAAGTGTTGAGCTACTTAGCATTTTAGACCTACTTAGGTCTCTTCAAAGATAATCTGGGCTCATTGTTTTGCTTCACTGGATCAGTAGAATCCAAGTTGCTAATTTGTCCCTTGGAGATGGGTACAGAACTGGTCGTCAGCTTGTCTATCACTTGTCTTTTGTAAATGTCAACAAGTTTAGATATTATTCAGGCCAGGCAGGAATCTGTCTTTTTTAGAGTGTTAATAAGACCCTTCAAAGTTTTCAAAAGTCTACAATGGAATGGTTCAAACTTCAAATACTTTGAATTGCTTGATTGATGGTATGTGAAGTACGAACGTCGCCATGGTGGTTGAGTTCAGGTTTGCTTTCAATCCTGCTTTTGATTAGAATAAGTTCACCGAGGAATCATGTAGATTCATGACTCTGAGTAGCTTCGCATCTGGATAGCTCCGCGTTCGAGCCTCCCGAAGTAGATTCGCTTCAAATTGGTCTTAGAACGTCGTTCCTTTCCGAGGTCAACTGCCTTTTGGCTAGTTTAGAGAAGATTGCTCCTTTTTCGAAGTTGAAATAGCTTCTCTTGCATTAATGAGGAAGATTATTTTT
>JAVJIF010016595.1:0-96990 GCA_038442645.1 Agave tequilana
AGATTTGATCTGATTGGATCCGATCTCATCTGGAGATTTGATTGGTCAAAGGTTGACCATAGCAGACCAATGGCGGAGCTGGAAGTCCTCTGTGGCGAAGTTGCGAGTTAGCTTCTCGGCGAGGCTTTGGATTGCTTCAAGGCGAAGTTGAGTGATATTAGCCTCTCAAGCGAGGCTATCCCTTTGGGCTCATGCGATGCTAAGTGTTAGCACCTTAGACCTGTTGAGGTCTGTTTAGAAACAATCCGGGTTCACTGTCTGCTTGCTGGATCAGTGGAGTCCAAGTTGCTTCCTTGTCCCTTAGAGATGGGTGAAAACTGGTCTTCAGCTCGTCTGTCACTTGTCTTTTGTAAATGTCAACAAGTTTAGACATTGTTCGGACCAATAAGAATCTTGTCTTTTTTAAGTGTCAACACGACCCCTTCAAGGTTTTCAAAAGTCTGCAGTGGCTCAGACTTCGAAACACTTTGAATTGCTTTGATCGGTGGTGTGTGGAGTATGAACGTCGCCATGATGGTTGAGTTCAGCTTCGCCTTCAATCTTGCTTTGGGATAAGTTTGCCGAAGAATTGCACAGGTTCGCGCCTCTGAATGACTTCGCGTGCGGGTAGCCTCGCGTCTGGGCTTCCGAAGATATGTTCGCTCGGGAGCGCATGTCGCTTTCCCGAGACCAACTGCCGTGGGTCAATTTTCAAGGAAGATTTTTTCCTTCTCTTGCGCTGACCGGGGAAGATTTTCTCCGATTTGCACGTTTCCAAGGGAAGATATTCCCTTTCTTCAAGGCGCCATAAGTGCCTTTTATGAGGGAGACGTTTTCTCCCTTCGCACGGTTCCAAGGGAAACCGTCCCTTTTCTCAAGGCGTAATAAATGCCCTAAATGCGCTCGTGCTTCCACGCTTGAGGCAGGAGCGCTCAGACCATGGGGCCTATAAATAGGACACTTGAAGTCCTCTGAAGAGAAGTGCTTTACCTCTCTTCTCTTCTCTTGGTTTGAAAGAGATATTCAGATCTCTGAATTAGTGGGAATGCCCACTCTGGTCATTATCCGGCCAAGGACCGGTAAGTCTTGATCATTCAACGACTTCACCGATTTTAGGGAGTTCATCTCCCTTAATTTAGCTTTGGCAGCTGCTTCAGGGATTAGCTTCTCTTGTTCTCTATTTAACTGATCTGCAGAGAAGGATTTTGGCATAGCTTCCCAGTGAAGCTACCACTTTTGACTTGATCAAAGGAAGATCACTGCACATTAAGTCCGCTGCACAGGCAGAACTTGGGACTTGGTCTCTTCAATAGTTGAGCCAGTCTTGCCATATAGGCGGAGCTAAGACTGTATCCCACGGGGTCAGTCTGGCAAGCCATATAGGCGAGGCTTGGACTTGGCGTTTGCTGAGCCAGCCCATCAGTGCTGTGCAGGCGAGGCTTGTCCTCTGCTTTTACTGAAATTGGATTGCTTTGACCCAAAAGATTCTGATTTGCAGTTTTTTCTGTGCTTAACTGCTAATCTGTTCTGATTTGCCTTGCAGTGGGCTATGCTCGTCGATCTTGTATCTTGATGAAAGAGACCGAAAAGTTGCCTTATGCTTCCCCGGTTGAAGCTTTACTTTTAAGCAGGAGGAACAACTTGGGGCGACGGGGTGCGTGTCCTAGAGGCTGTTGGCAGCCTTTTATCCGAGGTGATTCGTTCTGAGGTAAGGCTGGCTGCCGCTTTTACCGGAGATGATCCGCTTTAAGATAGTGGGCGTCGCCTGTGGATCGCCGGCATCATTGCCGACTTTCAACTTTGGTGGCCTTTGGGGGCGATCTACTTGGGAAAGCGGGAATCACATCCGTTAGATCACTGGTATCACTGCCGATTCCCATTATACGTAATCTATCGTGTTGGCGGCGATAGGTTTTTATTGCCAGGCTTCAACAAAAATGGCCTGGCAAGATCTGCCATTTTTGTGGAGAATAATGACCGTGTCCTTGCGGCACCACTGATTACAGCCCTGTGCAGGAGGAAGGCCTTCTTTGTCCAGTCGGTTTGACTTAGAAGCGGATAAAACCACTTGTATGTCTTTTGCGCGGATGACCTTGTTAAGCAACTGGGTGTGTTATGAAACACAACTTTGATGTAATATCAATGTACCCTTCCTTTTAAATCAATGAAAGTTCATCTTCTAATCATCTGATTTTTGCTTGCTTTCATTGAGAGTTTGGCCATAGCGGGGCTAAACTGTATGCGGAGTTAAGGACATAGTCCTTTCTTTGAGTGATCTTCGCGAGACTGGCATGTCAGCGCCTTTTTAGAGGGCTAAGGTAAGCCTCTCGGCGAAGTCCTTGAAGGATTGTGCGAAGTCCGCACTTTGCTCCAGTGCGAAGTTAACCCTTAGTGGAGTTGAACCAGCGCTTCTTGGGAAGGCGCTTTGGGCGGCGTTTCGAATTAATTCGAAACGGCGGCATACGCCCTTTTCGAGGCCTCGTTTCAGGCGCTGATTAGCCTATAAAAGCCCGATCGGGGTGAGCAGGAAAAGATCTCCTTTTTCAGAGAGATTTCTTGACTTTCCCTCTTCCTCTTCCTTCTTCGTTCAGAGAACCTTGAGAACTCTTGCAACTCTTTAATGGCACCCAAAAGACGAGCGGGAAAAGAAGTGGCGACTTCTGCAGCGGAGGGCCCTCTTCCTCCGGTCATCGAGCGACCAGTCACCGGTAAAGGATTTTCCTATCTGATTAGAGACCGTGGTCTCTCTCCTTTGGAGCCGACATTTGGCTATTAGGACGATCGAATATGATCTATCCTCATTAGGGAACTCGTTTCCTTGAACCTCTCTATTTTCCTTGCACAAGGGAATTAAGAACCGAACAGTTCTTCTTTAGGCTTTCGTACGAAGCCATTACTCGGGCAGTCTCCATCCTGTTGAGGAACAGGATATAGGTCTGTTCCTTCAGTCATGGCCATGAAGGGTGACTTTTGACCATGATGCCCTCTTGGTGACGTCAGCCCTTAGGGCTATACCACTTCCTGCTTAAGCGAAGTTGGTATTTTGGACATTCTCTGCAAAAATGCAGTTTTATCCGCGAGATCAAGCTTCATCGAAGCTATCGCCTTGCTGGCCTTGCTCGCTGAGCGAGGCTATGCCTTAGTGGATTTTTTATGCCTTCGTATCCACTTGATTGTTGAACTAATCATAGTTCATTTCTGTCTTTGCAGTGCATTACACTTCGGTCTCCTGAACAGTCTGTTCGGGCTAACCAGTCGAGCAGATGGTAACATCAGCCTGCAATTCCATGGACAGGCTTCTTTGTTCAGTGAGCGGAGCTCCCTCGTCCGGGATACACTCATCCAAGGCGGTCATCCGCAGACCACACGGAGTATCTTGACCACGGCTCCTCTTGAGGTGTTGACCGTCGGACTTACAGAAAGCCTGACTTTATGTTCGGGGATGCCGCACCCGATCCCGATCGCCAGTTGCAGGCAGGCGAAGGACAATGGATCTTTCAATTGGATGGCGAGAAGTTTTACCTTCCGTCCACTAAGCGGCACTTTCCTTTGTCTTCTTTCGTGAATGTGACTCAGGCTCGGAAGATGGCGTGGGGCGTGAGCCGAAATGTCGAGTCCGTCCTTGTCGGGAGATTGACGTCTCAATCCGGCTATTCAAGGGCGGGCCCTCCCCACAGCATAATGGGCCTATACCCTGGGAAGGTATCGCGGGAAGTTCCAGTGGGAGAGAACCCGGCTGTGGCGCAGACCTTTGGCACCCAGTTCTGCGCAGTTAACGGGAACTACCCTGCCACTGACTTCAGAGCTCCCGGTTGGGTTCATCCTCCTAAGACATGGTGGGCGGACTTGACCAACTATATCCTCGCTCACTTCGAGGAGGACTTGGGGAGGTTAAACCTCTATGAGGCCGTCAGGGCGACCTGCTACGGTATTGAGATGAAGGTGGCGTGCTTCTACGCCATCCTTGAGTTGTACTGCCGGCTTCGGGGACCTTCTTCACCCCGGTTGGCGAGTTGGGCATGGCTTTGCATGAGATGTGGGAAATCTCTGCTTTGCCTTTCAGGTCTCTTCCATACGAAGAGTACTTTCCCTGTGAGGCGGAGTTGGCTATTCTGGAGAAACAGGAGCCTGCTTTGCTCGAGACTTATCGGGAGTTGATGTGCCACTTGCATATTTGTTCCAGCATCCACGGTGGTGGTAAGGGTAGCTCGAAGAGCTTGAAGAGCTTGAAGAGCTGGGGAAGTTACCTGTTCCCAGACATGAAGAATGCTCCTGAAGCAGCTCATCGCGGAGTTGCTGATGGCGATATTGTTGAACGGATGGAGATGTGTCTCCAAAGGGATATCGTCGTAACAGAAGACGCTGGTCCCTATGAGAAGGGTGATACCCTTCGGAGCTTTCACCATCAGGCCCGTCGGCCTATGTCTCGAAAGGCGCTGCTGGCCGTTTCTTAACCGTCTGGTTAAAGAAGTGTGTTGTGCCTTCTTCCTCGGGTGACATCGTCCACCCGAATGTTCTGCTACCCGCCGTTCGCTTGGCCCATGGCCACCGTCTGGGTCTTCTCCCGGCCATGGTGTGTTGTATTCAAAGAGGCCTTTGCGCATTAACGGAGGCTTTCTGCAGGCCACCGGCGACGAGGCGTGGGAAGAGTGCTATCCTGCCTTGTGATGGACCCAATCCTAGGGTGGGTCTGCCATACACCTACTTGATGGCGTGGTTCGCCTTACACTGCCCTACTTTGATTGGAGCTGGGGAGGACCCTCCACAGGGTGTTCGAACGGCGCTTCTCCGCCGATTCGAAGGTTGTTCTTGGATGAAAACCTACGTGGCCGAGGCCCGTAAGTTAGTGCGTCGTCATGACGCTTATAGCCTGTTCCGCTGTTTTCCTCGCATTCGGGGCGCAGGATACAACGAGGAATTCCGAGATGCGGAGTCGGGGCGGTCTCCCATGAGTCGGGGCGTTTTTCGAGTGGCTGGTCAGCATCCGGCCCTCGCACTTGCTGTACAGGAGTGGGGATACCTGCTACCTGGAACCCTACGTCCCGAGTCGATTTGCCCGCCAGTTCGGGTACGACCAGCTGTATGTGGGCAACCCCAATTCGGACCTGGCTTTCATGGGGAGTCTTATTGATGGGGCCCGTGCCTGGCGGTTCTTTACTGCGGATGGCACTGGGGCGTGGCTACGCACGCCGCTGCAGGATCCCGGCCTCTCGACGACCCTGTGCTTTTGCCAGTGGTACGCGGCTTCCAACTCCACACCTCCTGGATTTAACGCCAACAGTTCGGGTGTGAAGTTAATCTCTCAGCGAATGAAGCGGAAGGCCTCTGAGAAAAAGGAAGGCAAACGGGTTCGTGTCCCTGGTTTAGAGGAGTTCATCGCTGTGGATGACAGCGAGGCTTCTGATGCAGGGAGTCCTCGCTTCGAGGCGGGGGCTGGAGCTGATACTCATGCGGCTGGCTCTGGTGTGGTGGGGACATCTTCCCCACGACGTGCGGGAGAAGTGGAAGAAGAGGATTCTGACGTCCACTTCAAGAGAAAGCGAACAGGTAGCGGATCTCGTAGGAAGTCATTGGCGAAGAAGCCCCGTCGCCAAGCTCCTACGATTGTCGTAGAGGGTTACCCCTCTACAGCGATTCCTCGTGCTGCCCATTAGCAGCTGAACCGTCGGTTGCTGAGCCGACTAGTGGTGAATTCGCTCCAGGTCTGGGTAAGATTAACCTTGTCCATATAATACGCCTTTGGTGTGTTCCAAATAACTCATCATTTGCTTCTTGTTGCAGGAGCCGAGGCGGCTGGAGAGCAAGGGGAACATTACGATCCCCTATTCACTTATGGGGCTGCAGCCGGTCCCCTGCTCACTCGGAAGAGTCTGGGAGTGGCGCGGCTGATGTTGGTCCTTCAAGCGTTGGGACTTCTAAAGGAAGTCCTGAGGCATCGAGCTCTATCGGGTGGTCCACAGGATACTCGGCAAGTGAAAGCGAGCCGGCTATTCGTGTTGATTCTGCCAAAAATTTTCCGATGGAGCCTATGGAGACTGATGTGGCTGGCGAGACGTTTGAGGCGATGTCATCTTATGGTATTGTCGTAACCTCTTAGTCTCTCCTGCATGCGATGTTCCGACTGACCGTAGTCTTGTTACAGGTGTCCGGCCTCAAGATGCATCAGCTTCGAGGGGACCAGGTGATTTCCCTGAAGAGTCAAGGGGTGATATGAGCGCTTCGACCGCGGCGGATGCTACTGTGTTGGACGCGCTGTATGGCTACCTGCCTTCTTATCAGCCCAAATCAGCTGAAGGACCAGAGGTTGAAGGGGCGGCAGTCCCGGAGGTATCCTCACTCCCAATCACATCAACGAGTGAGGTGTCGACTGTTTTGCCAAGTGCAGCACTGAGGGTGATCGCAAGCCTACTTCTCCAACCCTGGTGGTTGAGCCTGCTGCTCAAGAGGTGGTTGCCAGTCCTACCTCCGCGGTGGCTGGCGTGCTGGTTTCGATGAGGACTCCGCCGAGATCGCCTTCGGCTAGTCCTGCTACTGTCAGTGTTCCCGCTGCTTCTTCCGCGACGGTGTCGACTAGGCTGGTAGATTACTCCGAGGTTTCCTCCCTGCCAGAAATGGCTGAGGCCGAGAATGATTACATAGGTGACCTGGTCGATAGCTTTTATAGAAGCTTGGAGCGAACTATCGACCTAGTTTTGAAGGGCTCGCCTGTACCATTCTCAAAGCTGAAGGTGGTCCTCTCCCGTGACATTGAGAGCATTCGGGACTTTGAGGGGTATCATCAGGCTGCTGCTTTAGGACTCCTGGTGGATGAACTTGAGAAGGCTGTAGAGGAGTGGCGCCGTCTCTATCGCTCAGACCCGGCGTCCTTAGCTGATGAGCGGCTCGCCTGTCTTGTTGCCCAAAAGCACGAGGCCCGGCTTGCTGCTCAAGAGGCTGCTAAGGCCGTCTCTTCTGACTTGAAATCTTTGGAAACAAGGCAAGCGGAGGTTGGAAGTGCAATTGACGCCTCCACTAGTGCTCTTCTTGGCGCTGAGGATAAGATTGCGAAGGCTGAGGAAATGATCAGGAAAGCAAATCTCCTCTTATCCAAGGCCATACCGGTGCGTCTTAGGAAACTGCGCGGCTTGAACAACTCAAAGCTCAGAGTGAGGAGCTTGCGCGGCAGGAGTTATCACAGAGGGCAACTTTGGCGGAAGTTGAAGCTCGTCTGACCCAGGCGGTGGACTTTGATGAGGCTGAGCTGAGGTCACAAGCGCTTGCCCAGGCTGCTGATGACAGGAAGACGAGGCTAAACGCCCTCGGAGAGCGGCTCAGATCGTACAGTGTACGCTTGTAGGTCATTGTATACGTGCCTCCATGTGTCCCCATCTTTTGGAATTAATGGAAATTCTTTCTTTTGTTTTGGCTTCTGTCGAATCTCCAATCTTGTTCTTGCTTGAGGACGTAATCTTTGAGACGTGGCTATCCGTCGGTTCAGAGGTCGCAATGACATAACCGATTAAGACGTCAGCAATCTCGAGGTTAGCCCTTTGCGGGGCTGAAGGGGAGATACTTGCCTTTTGTAAATGTCAGCAAGCATCGGTGAGTCCTGTCTTTTGTAAGTGTCAACAGGCTCAAAGTTGAGACTTAGCTGTCTGCTGGTTCAGAGGTCGCAATGACATAACCGGTTGAGACGCTACTAAGCTCAATGGTAGATGAAACTTGGCTATCTGCCAGTTCAGAGGTCGCAATGACATAACTGGTTGAGAAGCCACCAAGCTTCAAAATAGGTGATACTCGTCTTTTGTAAATGTCAACGAGTATCGAGACCTGTCTTTTGTAAATGTCAACAGGGCTCGGAATTGAGACTTAGCTGTCTGCTGGTTCAGAGGTCGCAATGACATAACCAATTGAGACGCTACTAAGCTCAATGGTAGATGAAACTTGGCTATCTGCCAGTTCAGAGGTCGCAATGACATAACTGGTTGAGAAGCCACCAAGCTTCAAAATAGGTGATACTCGTCTTTTGTAAATGTCAACGAGTATCGAGACCTGTCTTTTGTAGATGTCAACAGGGCTCGGGGTTGAGACTTGTCTTTTGTAAATGTCAACAAGCTCAAAATTGGTGATACTCGTCTTTTGTAATTGTCAACGAGTATCGAGACCTGTCTTTTGTAGATGTCAACAGGGCTCGGGGTTGAGACTTATCTTTTGTAAATGTCAACAAGCTCAAAATTGGTGATACTCGTCTTTTGTAAATGTCAACGAGTATCGAGACCTGTCTTTTGTAGATGTCAACAGGGCTCGGGGTTGAGACTTAGCTGTCTGTTGGTTCAGAGGTCGCGATGACATAACCGATTGAGACGCCACCAAGCTCAAGGTTGCAATGGAGTTTGGGAAAAGTCTCGTTTTCACAGGGAGAAACGAGGGAATCACTGTCATAGGTTTAATGTTAACGTAACAGCGAGATATATATGTGGCCCTACCATTCTATGGATGAGAATTGGTAGGTGATTTTGGGGGTCTCATTCTCACGGAGAGAGATGAGGGAACTGCTGTCATAGGTTTAATGTTAACATAACAGCGAAGCATATATGTGGCCCTACCATTCTATAGGTGAGAATTGGTAGGTGATTTTGGGGGGTCTCATTCTCACGGAGAGAGATGAGGGAACTGCTGTCATAGGTTTAATGTTAACATAACAGCGAAGCATATATGTGGCCCTACCATTCTATGGGTGAGAATTGGTAGGTGATTTTGGAGAGGGAATCAAATGGGAACAGTTCCCGTAGGATTTTTAGCAAACCCCAGCTGTCAACGGGTTTGATATGCCTTTACCAACTACCGTTTGAGTTGGGCTAGCCATGCTATTCCCCACAGCATGATGAGTTGTCGAGGACTTATGTTGGGCTTATAGGCCAACATTTTCCTCTATCGTTAATCGTTAAAGGATATTGGATTATCAGGTTAATGTCTGCATAACCTTGATTCCCCTTTAGGATAACCGGTGCGCGGCCAGGTTCCTGTTGGTTTTCGGCTGTATGACCTCATTTGGAGGAAGAGAAAGGCTCTCTTTGTGTGTGCTCCAGACACGGAGATCTTGATCAGAGGTGTAGTGTTAACTTGATCAAGAGAAGGATCCTTAATTAAGGATAATACTTCTTTAAGAACTTGCCATTGATCGGCATCATAAGTAGGTCGCCCTCTGCAGTCGTGAGGCGGTATGCTCCATTTGAATAGACTGTTTCTATTACAACGGTCCTTCCCATTTAGGCTGAAATTTGCCTTTGCCTTGTGCGTCATAATCATCGGTCGTCTGACGGTTAAGACCAGGTCTCCTTTCTGGAAGACTCTCTGTTTGACCTTCTTATTGAAGGCTTTTGAGATTCGAGCTTGATATAGCTCGATATGCTGCTGAGCTTGTAGTCGCTTCTCGTCCAAAGTTTCGAGCTCTTGAAGGCGTAGGCGATCATTGTCCTCTGATGTGGTTTTAGTAATCAGAGCCACACGCAACGATGGCATTTGGATTTCCAATGGGAGGACTGCTTCGCACCCGTATACCAGGAAAAAAGGCGTATTGCCTGTCGGTGTCCGCACCGTGGTTCGGTAGGCCCAAAGACATTCACCGAGCTTTTCGTCCCAATCTCTCTTATTCGAGGAGACGAATTTCTTGAGTAGCTTGATGATTGTTTTGTTGAATGCTTCCGCCAAGCCATTGGCAGCAGGATTATAGGCAGTTGAAGCCACATTCTGAATTCGGTATTTATCGCAGAACCGATAGAATACTTGGCTTATGAATTGGGGACGGTTGTCGTGGATGATCCGCCTAGGGACACCAAATCGATGGATGACATGGTGCTTGATAAAGTGAACCACATTAGAGGTTTTGACTTCGGCCAATGGTATGGCTTCTGCCCATTTTGAGAAGTAATCGGTTATTGCTAGGATAAACCGGTGACCTCTTGTCGAAGAAGGGCTGATGGCCCTACGACGTCTATTCCCCATGCTTCAAATGGCCGTGAAGCAACAGTCGGGTGGAGCAACTCCGAAGGCTGGTGTATGAAATCTGCATGAATCTGACATGCTTTACACCTTCGTGCATATTGGATGGCGTCGGCTATCATGGTTGGCCAGTAATATCCAAGCCTATGCAACCTGTCTTTAGTTTAGGACCTGGCTGATGAGCTCCGCAAATGCCGTCGTGTGCTTCTTGGAGCGCTTCCTGTGCCTCTAAATGAGAAAGGCAACGGAGGAGAACACCGTCATATGAACGACGGTAAAGTGTCTTCAAAGTCGGATCATAGTAGAAACGGAGAGACCTTCGTCTGACGGACGCCGCTTCTTTAGGATCGTCTGGAAGCAGACCGTGCAAAGCATAGTCGATGAGAGGAAAGCGCCAGTCTCTTGGTTCAAGATCCGTGGAGACATTATAGACTTCTCGAGTTCTTAGTATGTGCTTGGAGCATACAAGATGTCGAGTTGCGACTGTGAGGTGATACTCGGTGTCGGCTGGCAAGGCTAGCGTCGTCGCTAATTCAGCGAGAGCGTCCGCCTTGGTATTCTGAGATCGGGACACATGCCCGATGTAGAAACCTTCAAATAGGTTAGCCAATTCGATGGCTGTATGGTAATAAGGCACCAAGTCCTCATGGCGGACTTCGTATTCGCCTTTAACCTGATTGATGATCAGTTTTGAATCGCCATAAGCTTCGAGGTAGCGTACCCCCATTCCATGGGCGAGTTGAAGACCGATGAGCAGAACATTATATTCCGCTACATTGTTGGAGCATGATTCCGTCAGAGAGAATGCTCTAGGAAGGACGTGATTCTGTGGGGAGATAAACACAACCCCCACACCGTAATGATCCTGTCTTTAGGACCTATTCACGATGCTCCATCGAAGAACATCTGCCAAACTATCCTCCGTTGTAAGGTAATAGCAGGTACCTTTGATTGTACATGATGGCATTCAGGGCAAGAAGACTGAGCGTCATTGTTAGGAGTTTCTGGCATATATGTCAGGAATGATTCTGAATCAGCCAGCGCATCTCTGAGCGCTTCTCTTATCTCTTTTGAGAGACGAAGGAGCTCGTGTATTGTGATACGAGCTGGGATATTGGCCAGTTGAGCCAATATGTCAAACCGAAAGGGCGTATTAAACCCTGGCCTGGTGGTTCTTCAACACATGGTCGAATCGTACCTCCTTAGCCCTCTCTTTTCTCTTTGCTGGGATTGGAGCTGATGCTGGTATTTGTACTGACGTCGTTTGCCGTTGTATCTCGTCAGTAGACTTTTCATACTGCCTCAAGTATGATTTTCCGGATCGGGTGCCCGTCTGTTGAGGCGCATCGGCTTGCGCTGCGCAAGCATGCCTTTCTCCTTCGGAATCACTGAGGGAGGTCGATGTAAGATTGCCGTCGTCTGGCAAGATGGAGATGACATTGCAAGACTTGCCCTTTGAGTTGGGCTCTTTCGAATCCCGCTGTATGTCTTGAACGAGGTCTGGATGTATCCACATGACTTCTCCTGTCTCCAATGTTAAGGGAACAAGACCCTTATGTTTTGAGCTGTAACTGGAGGATGTTTGACTTCCAACCGTGGCGCAGGGACGGAATAAGTCCCGTCAGGAACTGTGACCTTTGGAGCTTTGCCGAACTCAAGAGTCACCATATTGGCAGTGACTTTCTTCTGCTCCGTCTTCAACGTCAGAACCCCGGCATCGACCAGGGCTTGTATTCTGTCCTTGAGGACATAGCACTTGTCAGTAGGATGGTGAATCATCCTATGGTAGAGACAATATTTAGGGTCGTTTGTGCGCCCTATCTCATTGGGACGCCGAGCATCTGGCAGCTTCATTTTGTTCCCTTTGTGGAGCAGATGAAATATCGTGACCACCTGATCGTCTTTGAAGGAGTACTGCTTTGGAGGGAACTTAGGCTCCTGATTGTTGAAGCCGCTCCTCTTGGCTTTTCACTGCACATCTCCGGATAACTCCACAGACATAGTCTCTTTGCCTTTAGCTTGAGAAGATTGCGGTAGGTCGCTACGCCCTTTGTTGTTCATCCCCCACTTGCCTCGAGGGGCGGATGGTTCGAACTTTTTAGCCGACTTCTCGGCTATCTCTGCTTGTTCGACCAATTCCTTCCAAGTGTGGGCTTTGACATCCCCCATGCGAACTTCTACTTGGTCTAAGAAGTTGTGTCTGCATGTCTGTAAGAGCATGGGTAATGGCATCCCTGCTGGGCACATCAAGGATAAGTTTTCTGAACCGTTCAATGTAGTCACGGACAGATTCGCCCTTCCTTTGCACGGTGGAGAGGAGTTTGTCCATGGTCACTTCGGTATCATCCTCATAGAAACGAGAAAGGAACCGAGTTTCCAGGTCGATCCAGGAGTTGATAGAGCCCGGGGGAAGACTGCGAAACCAGTCAAATGCCACCCCCTTTAAGGTACCAATGAAAAGCCTAGCCATGATGGCGTCATCGCTTATGACATTACCAGTCTGAGACCGGAAATAGTAGATGTGTTGATTTGGCGAGCTCTTTCCATCATAAGTATGCAGCGTTGGCGGTTTGAACTTCGGTGGATACGGCACCGAATCCCACTCCAGCGGATAAGGACGGACTGCCCCTACCTTCTTTAATTCATCCCTCTGAGCCAGGGATGCGATCTGAGCTTGGAGGCCCTTAAGGACTTCGGCGTGTAAGGAAGAACCCTCCTTGGATTTCTCCAACTTTGGCTGCTCATTGCTGAAGTGTTCCTCCTCATCGTGATTGCTCCCGGCATCATTGTTGTTCTGGTCACTGAGGAGTTGAGCGAGCATCCGTTGAATGTTGTCCAGAGCTTCTTGCTGAGTTCTGGAAGTCTGCTCCTGAGCTTCCAGGCGCCGACGAAGGTCGTCGTTAGCGCTATCAGCCATGTTGACTGATACTCTGTCTGTTCGCACCGAGCTAACTGTCGCCGAAGAGGCGTACCCACTGTCTTCATCTTCTTCATCTGATGATTGGAGTGACCTCCTGGGCTGTGACGAGGCTAGGGCCGTCGAGGAAGAAGGCTGTTCATAATTGTAGGGTATCGCCACCCTAGATCTGGTGTTTCGGAAAACACCTTCCTCATGCACCAAGACTTCGCCTAAGCCTGGGCTGTAATCTGGATCTGGGGACTCTCGTCCTCTTCCGGTCATGTTGACGGATGCGGGGGGCAGATCTCGCGAGATGCTCCTTCTGCGATGCCTCATCGGGGTTTGTACCGATAGTCGATCAAAAACTGACCGTCGTCTTAGAGGCGTGGCGGGGATTGGTCCCAGCCGGCAATGGACCGAGTGGAGTGTCACCAGCTGACATCCCACTTGTCGACAACAGGGGGAAGAGGTTTGTCTATCCGTCAACAATTTCCTCAAATCAGACCCGGTTGGTTCCTGCAATCGAGCGCAAAGGCTCTTTTGGGTCGCACATAGGACGATGTCCTGCTCCTTTTATCCCTGCAGAAGGGATTAGCACTGAATAGTGCTTTGGTTCTAGCTTCACGGTTACGAACCCTGTGCGTACGCTGTGGTACAGTAGCTTCGCTCATGGGAACGAGGCCGGCGTGAGGCGTTGCTGCTCTTAAATTGGACGACGGTATGATTGCCGTCGTAACTTTGTGATTGGAGCAGACAGGCATCTTGCCTTTTTCTTGGCGAGAGAGGCGCGGTTTAGGCGTAGCTACGCCTGAAGCTTCGGTTGGAGACTTCTGTTTAGGCTTCCATACCCGCCTTGGCAGAGGAGACTTAGGTTCACAAGGAACCTGATTAGCCACACGCGAGGCTGAGGGGTGTTGGCAGAATTCTGCCTCCGGTTTCTGCTTTGAAACCTTGGTTATGGAGACCTTCCTATGCTTCCGTGCTCGAAGCATTGGGCCACCCCCAGAGAGGACTTCTTCAAATCTTTCTTGATTGAACTGAACCACCAAGTTCTCACAAGTAAAGAAATCAGACTGCGGACGTGCTTCCTTGTTGCGCCAAATAACCGCAGTAGGTTCGCAGGGAACCTTTTCAGTCTCCGCAGAGACTTTCCTTGAAGATTTAGCCAGAGGGGCTCTGGCTGCACCGGCTTTTCTGAATTCAGAGTTAGACCCGAAGGTCTGTTCGTCGCATTGCGACACTTGATTCTCGGCAGTGGAGAATTTCTTCTCCAGTGGAGTCGCCATCTTGTTTTCCATTATGTTTGCAAAGGGGAAAAACTTACAAAAAAGAGTTTGAGGAGCTAAATTACAAGTATTCTTAAAAAGATTACAAGTAGATCTCCTCAGAGATTCTGGAGAAGTGTGCCGATAGGAGTCTGGTCAGGCGCGACCACTTTGTCCCATTGACGATGCGAGCGATGAGATTCCCTTCTCGCCTGGTTCGGGGAATCAGAGAATAGAAGGTTGGTAGAACCCTCTTGCTGCTTCTCAAAATCGCCTTCAATTAGGAATTCCTTCTCGCCTGGTTCCGGAGATTCCTTGAGAAGAAGGACGATGTTAGGGTATCAACACCCTGGTTAGAGAAAGCAATTCTCTAAAGTGGTCTCTGAATTCGAGAGCGCACGGTGCTTTGTGAAGAAGTCTCTGCTTGTGGAGTCTTCTCTCTTTTTCCCGTCCTCTTTCGATTGATCGATCCTCTCTCCTTGTACCCCTGGCGGGTTATTTATAGGGAGAACAAGGGCATAATTGTCCTTGAAAATATAGAAACAGATTGAATCGAATCTGTTTAAATCTGAAAAGTAGCCTTACTGCGAGGCTAGGATCAGCTTCTGCGAAGCTAGAATTGGCAGGTCGGTTGATCTTCTTGATCCTTTCCATATCGTTGGAGAATTTTCCCTGATCTTCTTACTCGTTTTAGAAGAGTCAAGAGATTGTGGCAATCAACTGCCAAATTTGATCTCAGATTTGATCTTAATTGGATTTGATCTGATTGGATACGATCTCATCTGGAGATTTGATTGGTCAAAGGTTGACCATAGCAGACCAATGGCGGAGCTGGAAGTCCTCTGTGGCGAAGTTGCGAGTTAGCTTCTCGGCGAGGCTTTGGATGGCTTCAAGGCGACGAGGCGTGGGAAGAGTGCTATCCTGCCTTGTGATGGACCCAATCCTAGGGTGGGTCTGCCATACACCTACTTGATGGCGTGGTTCTCCTTACACTGCCCTACTTTGATTATTAAAACATAATACAGCCTTCGAATCGGCGGAGAAGCGCCATTCGAACACCCTGCGGAGGGTCCTCCCCAGCTCCAATCAAAGTAGGGCAGTGTAAGGCGAACCACGCCATCAAGTAGGTGTATGGCAGACCCACCCTAGGATTGGGTCCATCACAAGGCAGGATAGCACTCTTCCCACACCTCGTCGCCGGTGGCCTGCAGAAAGCCTCCGTTAATGCGCGAAGGCCTCTTTGAATACAGCACACCATGGCCGGGAGAAGACCCAGACGGTGGCCATGGGCCAAGCGAACGGCGGGTAGCAGAACATTCGGGTGGACGATGTCACCCGAGGAAGAAGGCACAACACACTTCTTTAACCAGACGGTTAAGAAACCGGCCAGCAGCGCCTTTCGAGACATAAGCCGACGGGCCTGATGGTGAAAGCTCCGAAGGGTATCACCCTTCTCATAGGGACCAGCGTCTTCTGTTACGACGATATCCCTTTGGAGACACATCTCCATCCGTTCAACAATATCGCCATCAGCAACTCCGCGATGAGCTGCTTCAGGAGCATTCTTCATGTCTGGGAACAGGTAACTTCCCCAGCTCTTCAAGCTCTTCGAGCTACCCTTGCCACCACCGTGGATGCTGGAACAAATATGCAAGTGGCACATCAACTCCCGATAAGTCTCGAGCAAAGCAGGCTCCTGTTTCTCCAGAATAGCCAACTCCGCCTCACGGGGAAAGTACTCTTCGTATGGAAGAGACCCGAAAGGCAGTGTAACACCCCGCTCCCGGAATACGTACTTAGTTACGTATTCAGATTTTTCGATCGTATTTTTCGATTTACCTTCGGTATTTGTTTTGTATTACGAACTATTTATATGAACGTTTTGTCTTGGATTTGGATTCGTGGACTCGGAGTCAGCCCTAGTCTGAACCGAGGGCCCGATCCTAGAGTATACTCGATTTGGTCATTCTGGTATTCCGATTTAACCGATTTCAGTTTTGAACATCGTTTTCTAATATTTTGGATTTTCTATGATTTTCTGGAATTTTCTTGAATTAAGTTGAAAATCTTCAAAACCGGTGTCGACCAGTGCCGCTGACCGATTCCCGGATTTTTAACTTATAAACGGATTGGAATTTCAAGAAGAGCCTTTTTACATTATTTCTTAAAATAACATTTCTTACCTAAATACTTTTTCTGAGGATTTTATGAATTATGAAAATTCCACCGGATTCGGTATCGGCCAGTATCGCTGGTTGATTCCAGGATTTTTAGGTTACAAACGGGATTGAATTTCTAAATTCCGCTTTCACTTTACTTCTAAAATCATATTTTATTCTTTAATACATTTTCTGAGATTTTTCAGAATTTATCAAAATCCGGCCGACCCGGTGTAGACCGGTATCGGCGGTTGGCTTCCGGATTTTTAATTTGAAAACGGGATTTATTTCTGAAAACCGATTTCATATTATTCCTCAGGATGACGTTTTCTACCTCTGGAGATTTTTGGGATTTTTCTGGAACAGTCGATATTTCGCGGCCATATTATAATATTATTATTATTTCCAATCTTTCTTTTCTTCCTTTCTTTCCTTTCTTTTCTCCCACCAACCGCAGCCCACTCCTCCCACGTGGGCAAACATCACCTCACCCTTCCCCCATTTAATTCTCTCCCATCCACCAATCACCATCACTCTCTCTCCTTTTCTTTTTCTTTTTCTTTTTCTTTTCTTTTCTTCTTTTCTCATTTCACTTCTTCCTCTCCTCCTCCAATTGTGGCCAGCGACCTGCACCCAACCAGCCACCCCGCCGGCGCCTCTGGCCACCACGACGCCGGCGAGGGACCCTCCGAACTCCGGCCAACTCCTCCTCCTTCCTCTTTTTCTTTCCTTTCTTTCTTTTTCTTCTCTTTTCCTTTTCTTTCTTTTCTTTCCTTCTTTCCTCCCCTTCAGATCCGGCCAACCACCACCTTCTCCGCCGACTCCTCCTCCTCCTCCGGCATCCCCGGCGGGGGCTGACCGCCGCCGGCAGTGGCCGGCGGCCTTGGGCTCGGCCAGGGGGCCTCCCGGCCCCCTGTGCACTTCGGTTGAGGGGGCAGCAGCCCCCTCCTTCCTTTCTTGGGGTGGCCGGCGCCACCCCAGTTCGGGGCGCCGCCGGCGCTGTGCCGGCGGCCATGGGCGGCCAGGGGCCCGCCTGGGCCCCCTGTGCGTGGCCTGTGAGGGGGGGGCAACAGCCCCCCTTCTCCTTCCCTTGCTGGAGGGGGGCACAGCCCCCCTTCTCTTTTGAGGGGGCACTGCCCCCTCCTTCTCCGCCGGCGGCCAGCGCCGCCCGGCGCCGCCGCCTGGCCGGCGGCCAGGCCGAGCGCCCCCAATGGGGGGCGCTGTGTGCGGGAGCCAAGGGGGGCAACCCCCTTCCCTTCTCTGTTTCTCTCCCCTGGATTTTCTCTCCCTCTCTCTCTCTCTCCTGTTGATTCTCTCCCTCCCTCTCTCTCTCTCTCCTGGATCCAACACTCTCTCTCTCCCTCTCTTTCTCTCTCATGTATTGTCTCTCTCTCTCTTCCTGGTTCCTCTTCCTGTTCGTCTTCTCCTTTTGGGAAATGACTCTTATCAGGGCCGGCCACTCCTTTTGGATTGGGGCCGTGCTCTTCTTCGTCGGCAAGACTCAAGGGCCGGCCACTCCTTTTGGATTGGGGCCGCGTTCTTCTCCGTTGGCAAGACTTAGGGCCGGTACCCTCCTTTTGGATTGGGGCCGAACTTCCCTTCGTCGGGCGCAGCAAGGAATCTTATCGGCGAGTGATTTTCCTCGCAAGACTTTCCTAACGCGGATCTCACCCCGCGTCTAGGCAATCCCTAACGCGCTCCGCGCGTTTCTGTATTGACGCGACGCAGAACCCACGTCCGCGTCCGCGTTTCCCTCGCGTCCGCACTTGAACGCAGGTCTCGCGTTTGAGGCATCTATGCGACGCGAATCCCGCGTCTGCTATCCCGCGTCTGCTATTCTCGCAACGCGACTCCCGCGTCTGTGATTCCTGCGTTTGCTAATCCCGCGACGCGACTCATGCGTCTGTGACCCCCGCGTCTCACTCTCAAAAGCCCGCATCTCCCTGTGACCCTTTCTCTCTCTAACTCTTTCTCTCTCCTCTTCACTTTCTCTCTCCTCATAAATATATATTATTTTATGGCGCGTGCGCAAGTTCCCTGGATTCCAGACTTTTCGGCTTTCCGGTGATTTAGGCAAGTGTCCTCGCTCTCGCCTCCATTTGGGATTCCCCGCTTTGTCGGGTCGATATGTGTTTTACTTCATGTTTCCATGTATTTTGTATTGGGCTGAGTCCCTGTATTTGTGTATGGCCGAGTGCCAATATCTGGACATGTATTGCTCTGTGACGAATGCTTGTACTAGGGTAGTTTCCTTCTTCTACATATACCATGCCTGCGATGTATTGTACTGCCTTATACCATACTTGGCTTCCGGACCCTTCAACCTCCGGTCACTCACTATCTCGAAAGGGACGTGATTGGGACCGTCAGGATTCTCAGCTCCGCCTGGTGAGCATGCTTAGCGCTCAGTGCTTTATTCACTAAATTCGTTTAGGCGAGTTGCTGCCGGATTCTCTACTCGTATCTTAATCCGAGTATCCCGTAACCTCGCAGAGCGCATTAGTGTCTAAACTCTGTTCGCTGCCTGTGCCTCCAGCTTGTTCAGCTCCGCCTGGTTATCATGATCAGCGTTCAGCGCTTTACCACTAGATTCGTCTAGGCGAGTTGCTGCCGGATTTACCGCTCGTACTTCAGTCGAGTCGCCCCGGTAACCTCGCCAGACGCTCCAGTGTTAAATACTGTTTGCTGTCTGTACTTCCAGCTTGCTCAGCTCCGCTTGGTGGTGCTCAGCTACTATTCTACCACCATGCCATTACTTCATACCAGTCCTTTACATGCTACTGTTTAACACATGTATATCACCTGGCAACTGGTTTATTATCACCTGACACCTGACATGTTACCTCTTGGCAAGACCCCTTGTTATGACATGACTTGCCACCGGACTAATATCAATCTCTTGACATGACTTGTGACTTGCCAAATATCATCCTCCTGTCATGCTATCACTTGACACCCGGCATGACATACTTGACTCTCATGATTATCACGATAACGGGAATGATGACTTGACATCTTGATAGTACAACTGTACTCCTGTTACACATCTTGATACATTATAGTACGAACCAGTACTCCTGATATACATGTATTTCTGATATTCCTGACTTGTTCTTGCTCATTCCCAGAATCTGATAATTATCTAATAAATCATAAAAGGAACAACTTGCATTGGGTCGGGGGAAACTTGCGGCTATCAATATGTGTTCGTGTTTACAGTGGTATTAGGCATGTTGTGCAACTAAAACTTCCGGTCTGACCTGTGGGCCTCCAGGCGACCGAGGGGAGTGCTGGCTCCCTCCTTCCTGGTACCATCATGATAAGGGCATACATAAGTCCCTCCTGTTAGCCTTGCGGCTGGTTCCGTCCACCAAGCAACGGAACAATCCTGGGCCGTGGTCCCGGGTATGTACGGGACCCACTGTAAACATAGTTCGTTGATACCCCCGCTGGTTTCCAATAACAACCTTGCTTTACTCGGATATGGATCTATGTGTGCTGGGACGCTAGTTCACATAGCTAGATATCAGGGTAAGACGAGTAATAATAAAGTGTCAAGATAATAACCGGCTCTTTAAGTTGTAAGTAGAGGTATGTGGAATGGACGCATACTGAAGCCTGCAGCTTAAACGGCTATGAATCTGTGATATGCCTTATCATATTTGCCTGTTCGGGATTTTACTTCGGATTTCCGGCTTTATGAGTATTATAGCATTAACTGTTCATACTCTGCTTTATCCCTTGTATCCGCCTGCCTCCTGTTCATTATCTTATCATGCCCTGAGTGCAGTCGGGTTGTATGTGCTTGGATTATGGTGACATGAGATAAAGGTATATAGATGAGGGTTTCCTTGTTTGGATTTCCTTCGACGTACTAGTCTTATGGAGCCGTGATCTGAAACCATACAACCAGATTTGCTCGTCCTCGGCTTATTTGATTTTATCGCTATACATGTGCTTACCCTTGCTCGCCACTTGGCTTTTGCTTCACCACTCGCCTGGGGAGTTTCATCTGACTCCCCTGGATTCTCATGTCCAGGTCATGGAGCTTGGAGCGTGTGGATTCTCCCAGTTGCTGATCAGAGTGGCGCAGCGGTAGCGTGGATCTCCAGCAGACCGTTCAGAGCTCTATCCTTCCAGACTCCCTGTGTGCCTCTCGAGTTTTCCTTTTGTAAACTCGTGAGTGCTTCTTGTACTGTTCATACTTGTACATCTACTTGTGATCTCGCAATTGCGCATATCAGTGATGTAATATTCATGTAATATTGGATCACCTCTGGTGATAACTTTGTAATTGTACTCATGTGTTGGAATGTATAATGCACCACTTGCTTCCGTACTCTGATTCTTGCTTGTACTGATGCTTAGCGTATATACGTGAGGGTATTTCTGACTTGCGTATATACGTTGCAGTAATGTCTCCGTATTCGCCAGGATCGAGGCGTTACAGGTTGGTATCAGAGCTTAGGCTCTCACCTCCTCAGTACGTCCGGACGGCAAATTAATGGTAAAGAAATTTGCAACTGGAATGCATGAGTCCTGATTATACACTCCAACTACAAGTACAGAGTTATCTATTCTTGATCATCTTTCCTTTGATTCCTAATCTCTTCCATCTTTCCCTGTTTTGGTTTTATGAAGCCTTATACCAATTTAAGATATGGATATACTAGAGAGGTAGTGGCTGGTTCTGGATGAAGCTATGAGAGGATCTCTTCGGCCAACTCTGTGAAGCTCGGGTATTCTCAGGATTGATCTCGAACGAGTTATCTTTCAGAAGTCAGTAGTCGGAATTCTCTATGGATATTCTACGTTCTCGGCTATATTCTTCAGAGTGATCGATGCCTGGTCTTCGGAATTCTTAAATATCGGTCTTCTTTATTTATGCTCAGGACTATCAGGGTTTTCCTTATCTTCAGTATTCTGGCTTAATCTCAGAGCGGCACTAGGTATACAGTACAGCGGGAATTCTAATGCAAAGCTGTGTGATCAGTCAGTATTATTTGGCATCGTTCGGAGATTTATATAGCCGGAAGTGCAGAGGATGTCTATAATCTGATTGTTGTTCAGTCAACTTGAGAGCCCTACCTATAGTGTGTCATATCTTAATTGGTATAATTCCACCCTTGTCCCTTTGTGTTCATTTTACCCCTTATCGAAATTGCGAGGACGCAATTTTGTAAGGTGGATGGAATGTAACACCCCGCTCCCGGAATACGTACTTAGTTACGTATTCAAATTTTCGATTGTATTTTTCGATTTACCTTCGGTATTTGTTTTGTATTACGAACTATTTATATGAACGTTTTGTCTTGGATTTGGATTCGTGGACTCGGAGTCAGCCCTAGTCTGAACCGAGGGCCCGATCCTAGAGTATTACTCGATTTGGTCATTCTGGTATTCTGATTTAACCGATTTCAGTTTTAAACATCGTTTCCAATATTTTGGATTTTCTATGATTTTCTGGAATTTTCCTGAATTAAGTTGGAAATCTTCAAAACCGGTGTCGACCAGTGCCGCTGACCGATTCCCGGATTTTTAACTTACAAACGGATTGGAATTTCAAGAAGAGCCTTTTTACATTATTCTTAAAATAACATTTCTTACCTAAATACTTTTTCTGAGGATTTTATGAATTTATGAAAATTCCACCGGATTCGGTATCGGCCAGTATCGCTGGTTGATTCCAGGATTTTTAGGTTACAATCGGGATTGAATTTCTAAATTTCGCTTTCACTTTACTTCTTAAAATCATATTTTATTCTTTAATACATTTTCTGAGATTTTTCAGAATTTATCAAAATCCGGCCGACCCGGTGTAGACCGGTATCGGCGGTTGGCTTCCGGATTTTTAATTTGAAAACGGGATTTATTTCTGAAAACCGATTTCATATTATTCCTCAGGATGACGTTTTCTACCTCTGGGGATTTTTGGGGATTTTTCTGGAACAGTCGATATTTCGCGGCCATATTATAATATTATTATTTTTTCCAATCTTTCTTTTCTTCCTTTCTTTCCTTTCTTTTCTCCCACCAACCGCAGCCCACTCCTCCCACGTGGGCGACATCACCTCACCCTTCCCCCATTTAATTCTCTCCCATCCACCAATCACCATCACTCTCTCTCCTTTTCTTTTTCTTTTTCTTTTCTTTTCTTCTTTTCTCATTTCACTTCTTCCTCTCCTCCTCCAATTGTGGCCAGCGACCTGCACCCAACCAGCCACCCCGCCGGCGCCTCTGGCCACCACGACGCCGGCGAGGGACCCTCCGAACTCCGGCCAACTCCTCCTCCTTCCTCTTTTTCTTTCCTTTCTTTCTTTTTCTTCTCTTTTCCTTTTCTTTCTTTTCTTTCCTTTCTTTCCTCCCCTTCAGATCCGGCCAACCACCACCTTCTCCGCCGACTCCTCCTCCTCCTCCGGCATCCCCGGCGGGGGCTGACCACCGCCGGCAGTGGCCGGCGGCCTTGGGCTCGGCCAGGGGGCCTCCCGGCCCCCTGTGCACTTCGGTTGAGGGGGCAGCAGCCCCCTCCTTCCTTTCTTGGGGTGGCCGGCGCCACCCCAGTTCGGGGCGCCGCCGGCGCTGTGCCGGCGGCCGTGGGCGGCCAGGGGGCCCGCCTGGGCCCCCTGTGCGTGGCCTGTGAGGGGGGGGGGCAACAGCCCCCCTTCTCCTTCCCTTGCTGGAGAGGGGCACAGCCCCCCTTCTCTTTTGAGGGGGCACTGCCCCCTCCTTCTCCGCCGGCGGCCAGCGCCGCCCGGCGCCGCCGCCTGGCCGGCGGCCAGGCCGAGCGCCCCCAATGGGGGGCGCTGTGTGCGGGAGCCAAGGGGGGCAACCCCCCTTCCCTTCTCTGTTTCTCTCTCCTGGATTTTCTCTCCCTCTCTCTCTCTCCTGTTGATTCTCTCCCTCCCTCTCTCTCTCTCTCCTGGATCCAACACTCTCTCTCTCCCTCTCTTTCTCTCTCATGTATTGTCTCTCTCTCTCTTCCTGGTTCCTCTTCCTGTTCGTCTTCTCCTTTTGGGAAATGACTCTTATCAGGGCCGGCCACTCCTTTTGGATTGGGGCCGTGCTCTTCTTCGTCGGCAAGACTCAAGGGCCGGCCACTCCTTTTGGATTGGGGCCGCGTTCTTCTCCGTTGGCAAGACTTAGGGCCGGTACCCTCCTTTTGGATTGGGGCCGAACTTCCCTTCGTCGGGCGCAGCAAGGAATCTTATCGGCGAGTGATTTTCCTCGCCAAGACTTTCCTAACGCGGATCTCACCCCGCGTCTAGGCAATCCCTTAACGCGCTCCGCGCGTTTCTGTATTGACGCGGCGCAGAACCCACGTCCGCGTCCGCGTTTCCCTCGCGTCCGCACTTGAACGCAGGTCTCGCGTTTGAGGCATCTATGCGACGCGAATCCCGCGTCTGCTATCCCGCGTCTGCTATTCTCGCAACGCGACTCCCGCGTCTGTGATTCCTGCGTTTGCTAATCCCGCGACGCGACTCCTGCGTCTGCGACCCCCGCGTCTCACTCTCAAAAGCCCGCATCTCCCTGTGACCCTTTCTCTCTCTAACTCTTTCTCTCTCCTCTTCACTTTCTCTCTCCTTATAAATATATATTATTTTATGGCGCGTGCGCAAGTTCCCTGGATTCCAGACTTTTCGGCTTTCCGGTGATTTAGGCGAGTGTCCTCGCTCTCGCCTCCATTTGGGATTCCCCGCTTTGTCGGGTCGATATGTGTTTTACTTCATGTTTCCATGTATTTTGTATTGGGCTGAGTCCCTGTATTTGTGTATGGCCGAGTGCCAATATCTGGACATGTATTGCTCTGTGACGAATGCTTGTACTAGGGTAGTTTCCTTCTTGTACATATACCATGCCTGCGATGTATTGTACTGCCTTATACCATACTTGGCTTCCGGACCCTTCAACCTCCGGTCACTCACTATCTCGAAAGGGACGTGATTGGGACCGTCAGGTTTCTCAGCTCCGCCTGGTGAGCATGCTTAGCGCTCAGTGCTTTATTCACTAAATTCGTTTAGGCGAGTTGCTGCCGGATTCTCTACTCGTATCTTAATCCGAGTATCCCGGTAACCTCGCAGAGCGCATTAGTGTCTAAACTCTGTTCGCTGCCTGTGCCTCCAGCTTGTTCAGCTCCGCCTGGTTATCATGATCAGCGTTCAGTGCTTTACCACTAGATTCATCTAGGCGAGTTGCTGCCGGATTTACCGCTCGTACTTCAGTCGAGTCGCCCCGGTAACCTCGCCAGACGCTCCACTGTTAAATACTGTTTGCTGTCTGTACTTCCAGCTTGCTCAGCTCCGCTTGGTGGTGCTCAGCTACTATTCTACCACCATGCCATTACTTCATACCAGTCCTTTACATGCTACTGTTTAACACATGTATATCACCTGGCAACTGGTTTATTATCACCTGACACCTGACATGTTACCTCTTGGCAAGACCCCTTGTTATGACATGACTTGCCACCGGACTAATATCAATCTCTTGACATGACTTGTGACTTGCCAAATATCATCCTCCTGTCATGCTATCACTTGACACCCGGCATGACATACTTGACTCTCATGATTATCACGATAACGGGAATGATGACTTGACATCTTGATAGTACAACTGTACTCCTGTTACACATCTTGATACATTATAGTACGAACCAGTACTCCTGATATACATGTATTTCTGATATTCCTGACTTGTTCTTGCTCATTCCCAGAATCTGATAATTATCTAATAAATCATAAAAGGAACAACTTGCATTGGGTCGGGGGAAACTTGCGGCTATCAATATGTGTTCGTGTTTACAGTGGTATTAGGCATGTTGTGCAACTAAAACTTCCGGTCTGACCTGTGGGCCTCCAGGCGACCGAGGGGAGTGCTGGCTCCCTCCTTCCTGGTACCATCATGATAAGGGCATACATAAGTCCCTCCTGTTAGCCTTGCGGTTGGTTCCGTCCACCAAGCAACGGAACAATCCTGGGCCGTGGTCCCGGGTATGTACGGGACCCACTGTAAACATAGTTCGTTGATACCCCGCTGGTTTCCAATAACAACCTTGCTTTACTCGGATATGGATCTATGTGTGCTGGGACGCTAGTTCACATAGCTAGATATCAGGGTAAGACGAGTAATAATAAAGTGTCAAGATAATAACCGGCTCTTTAAGTTGTAAGTAGAGGTATGTGGAATGGGACGCATACTGAAGCCTGCAGCTTAAACGGCTATGAATCTGTGATATGCCTTATCATATTTGCCTGTTCGGGATTTTACTTCGGATTTCCGGCTTTATGAGTATTATAGCATTAACTGCTCATACTCTGCTTTATCCCTTGTATCCGCCTGCCTCCTGTTCATTATCTTATCATGCCCTGAGTGCAGTCGGGTTGTATGTGCTTGGATTATGGTGACATGAGATAAAGGTATATAGATGAGGGTTTCCTTGTTTGGATTATTCCTTCGACGTACTAGTCTTATGGAGCCGTGATCTGAAACCATACAACCAGATTTGCTCGTCCTCGGCTTATTTGATTTTATCGCTATACATGTGCTTACCCTTGCTCGCCACTTGGCTTTTGCTTCACCACTCGCCTGGGGAGTTTCATCTGACTCCCCTGGATTCTCATGTCCAGGTCATGGAGCTTGGAGCGTGTGGATTCTCCCAGTTGCTGATCAGAGTGGCGCAGCGGTAGCGTGGATCTCCAGCAGACCGTTCAGAGCTCTATCCTTCCAGACTCCCTGTGTGCCTCTCGAGTTTTCCTTTTGTAAACTCGTGAGTGCTTCTTGTACTGTTCATACTTGTACATCTACTTGTGATCTCGCAATTGCGCATATCAGTGATGTAATATTCATGTAATATTGGATCACCTCTGGTGATAACTTTGTAATTGTACTCATGTGTTGGAATGTATAATGCACCACTTGCTTCCGTACTCTGATTCTTCCTTGTACTGATGCTTAGCGTATATACGTGAGGGTATTTCTGACTTGCGTATATACGTTGCAGTAATGTCTCCGTATCCGCCAGGATCGGGGCGTTACAGGCAGAGCAAAGATTTCCCACATCTCATGCAAAGCCATGCCCAACTCGCCAACCGGGGTGAAGAAGGTCCCCGAAGCCGGGCAGTACAACTCAAGGATGGCATAGAAGCACGCCACCTTCATCTCAATACCGTAGCAGGTCGCCCTGACGGCCTCATAGAGGTTTAACCTCCCCAAGTCCTCCTCGAAGTGAGCGAGGATATAGTTGGTCAAGTCCGCCCACCATGTCTCCGCCGATTCGAAGGCTGTATTATTTTTTAAGTGTCAACAGTACGGGCCATATATCGAAACATACAAATTGAACGAGTCTTAATAATAACTTGATAATTGACTTCAGGAATTTTATTGTCATCTCCATATTTACCATTTATTGTTATTATTCCATACTTGCTGATTTAATTACATGACATTGACCTGCTATACTTGCTTTTATTTCATGCCACATAAATTCTAATGTCATTTCCATATTTCACTATTTATTGTGATTATTTCATGTTTATTGATTTGGGTACATTATACTTGACCTGATGCACTCACTTTTATTTATACTTACCATTTGGGTTCTTCTTGCACTCGCTAGGTTGCCACTAACAACTCTGAATTTGATTGTCCAGATTTAGCAGCTTGGACCGAGGTGGACCCTTCAGCTGAGGACCTGGCTTTCTTCGAGGAGCAGGCGGATCAGCCGTAACTTCATCCCGTCTTCCCCGCTCGCGAGATTCTCTTTTCCAGCTCGTGAGTCCTTATCTTTTGTATCCTGTACAGTCTACTTTTGTACTACCTGGTGATGTAATATTTATGTAATATTATATAACAATCTGTGATGACTGAGTACTTGTACTATTTTGTGTTTGAATGTATAACACCACGTATTTCCGCACTCTGATCCCTATATTGTGTTGTATTGATGCTTAGCATATATACGTGATGGTATCATCGCCCTGCGTATGTACGTCACAGTGACGTCCCATATCCGCGGGAGCGGGGCGCCACAGGTTGGTACAGAGCCTAGGCTCTCACATCTTCAGTATAGCCAGTCTGCAAATTAATGTTGGATTAATTTGCGACTGAGTCACACGAGTCTTTGCTATACATTCCAATTACAAGTATAAAGTTATCTATTCTTTCCTTGAAATCCATCCCTTGATTTCTGAAATCTTATATTCTGTTACCTTTTCAGCCGGCTCGAATATGAAGAGACAGGGGACACGTAACGGTCCCGACACTTCCCGTGATGGTCCGTACGAGGAGAACGACATGATGAGGATACTCTAGGGGATGATGAATAGTCAACAGCAGCAGACATAGCTCTTGCGCCAAGGATTGCTGACTGCACCCCGGGATCAGAGGTCGGGTACTGTGTCAGATTTCAAGAGGTTGCAGCCGGCAGACTTTTCGGGCATGGAGAAGCCCCTGGATGCAGAGCAGTGGTTCATCGACATGACTGATCTTCTGAAGGCGGCCAGAATTCTTGGTGAGAACCAGGTGGAAGTGGCCAAGATCTAACTGAAAGATGTGACGACGACTTGGTGGCTAGCCGAAGAGGCGATGCTGGAGAAGCCCATCCCTTGGAACCAGTTCTCGAAGGGCATTTATGAGAGGTTTTTTCCTGCAACAGCTCAGAAGGAGATGGAGGAGCAGTTTATCAGGCTGCAGCAGTGGAATCGATCGGTGGATGAGTATGTTGTTGAATTTCTGAGATTTGTTGGTTTGTACCTATATGGTAGTCGACGAGGAGAATAGAGCTAGCAGGTTTCAGTAAGGATTGAGGGTAGATATCCAGATGTTGCTAATACCCCATCAGCTGAAGACATACTCCCAAGTTCTTTCTATAGCTCATGATGTGGAGCAGGGGTCGGAGAAGAAGATGAGAGTTGAGCTGCAGCACAAGCCTATGAAGCGGCAATTCCAGCAGGTAAACAGAGGGAATCCAGTCAGATCTTTTGGTGCCCCGGTAGCCAAGCGACTGTTCCAGCCTCCTTCTCAGCAGCTTGCGTGTGGATACTGTCAGAAGCCTGGACACAATCAGCGGAACTGCCGTATGGTCAATGGGCTTTGTTTGGCATGCGGATCCGGCAACCACTCAGTGGGAGAGTGTCCATTCAAGAAGACCTGGAATGCAGCTCCAGCACCACCAGTACTTCCAGCACGAGTGGCACCACCAGCTCTTCCAGCTCGAGCAGCTCCCCCAGCATTTTTAGCACCACCAATGAGGAGGAATCCATGACCAATAGGCAGAGGACCTTCACTTCCTCCCCAGCGTCGGACTCTGGGTCAGGCTCAGAGGGGACCCAGGACCGGAGTAGGCCGCGGGAGAGGCCAGGCCTACAACTTGACAGCCGAGAAAACTGAGGCATCTAGAGAAGTAGTGGCAGGTACAATCTTAGTCCACTCAGTTCCAGTCTTATCATTCTTTGACTCCAATGCATCGCATTGCTTTATATCCAGTAGATTTATTGCTTTGCATTCGATACCCCTAGTATGTATGGAAGACCAGTGGAAAATTAGTACGGAAAATGGGGTAGTCATTACTACAATATTTGCAAGGCGTGCAATGTGGAGTTATGTGGTAGAGAGTTGGAGGCCGACATTTTCGTACTAGACACTGAAGGGTACGATGTGATCCTAGGCATGACTTGGCTCAGCAAGTATCAAGCGGTGATCGACTGTCGGAACAAGAAGGTGATCTTTAGGATTCCACACCAACGGGAGTTTCAGTTCTTTGGAGAGCACAAGTTCCTCAGGAAGGAGGATCAACTGGATTGTGCCACTGCTGAAGAGAAGAAGACGGTGGCAGTATGGAATAAATTCCTAGATGTATTTGAGGAGATATCAGGACTTTCACCTGACAGAGTTGTGGAGTTCTCTATTGACATTATTCTAGGAGCGACTCTCATCTCTAAAGCACCGTACCGGATGGCACCAACTGAATTGGCTATATTGAAGAGCAGCTGCTGGATTATTCGAGCAAGGGTCTGATTAGACCGAGTACTTCATCTTGGGGAGCACCAGTGTTGTTGGCAAACAAGAAGGATGGTGGCAAGAATTGTGTATTGATTACAGAGAATTGAACAAAGTCACCATTAAGAACAAGTACTCTTTGCCGAGGATTAACGATCTCTTTGATCAACTTCATGGGGCCCAAGTGTTCTCAAAGTTAGATCTGCAGTCGGGTTACCATCAATTGAAGGTGAAGAAGGAAGATATCCAGAAGACGGCATTTAGGACTCGCTATGGTCATTACGAGTTCTTAGTTATGCCCTTTGGAGTTACAAATGCCCCAGCAGTCTTTATGGACTCGATGAATAGAATCTTCTCACCCTATTTGGATAATTTTGTGTTGGTGTTCATTGATGATATTTTGGTTTATTCCAAGAATGAAGAGGAGCATGCAGAGCATCTGAGGGTTGTGCTACAGACGCTCCGACTTAAGCAACTTCATGCCAAACTTAGTAAGTGTGAGTTCTGGCTGGAGAGTATAGCATTCTTGGGCCATGTTGTTTCTAAGGAAGGAATCTCGGTGGATCCCAGCAAGATTCAGACAGTGAAAGATTGGCCAACTCCGAAGTCAGTAACAGAGATCAGGAGCTTCATCGGATTAGCTGGATATTATCGGAGGTTTGTGCAGGACTTCTCTAAGATTGCAGCTCCTTTGACCAAGCTTACCAGGAAGGGAGGGAAGTATATATGGACTGAGGAGTGTGCGTCTGCCTTTGAAGAGTTGAGAAATAAGTTGATTTCAGCTCCAATCTTGAAGACACCCTCAGGGACAGGAGGAATGGTTGTATATAGTGATGCCTCAGGGAAGGGTCTTGGATGTGTATTGATGCAGCATGAACATGTGGTAGCTTATGCATCCAGGCAATTAAAGCCACATGAGAAGAACTACAAAACGCATGATCGAAAGCTGACTGCTGTGATCTTTGCGTTGAAGATATGGAGGCATTACCTACTGGGTAACCGAGTGTTGATTTACACTGATCACAAGAGCTTGAAGTACATTTTCACTCAGAAGGAGTTGAACATGAGGCAGAGACGATGGCTCGAGTTGTTAGGAGATTATGATATAAATCTGCAGTACCAACCTGGCAAGGTTAATGTTGTGCCTGATGCCCTGAGCAGGAGACCTAAAGCTAACTTGGTAGTGCTGCTCACTCAGCAAGAGGAGTTACTCGAGGAGATGAGGCGGCTAGACTTGATGGTGATTCGGAGGGCCAGTGGGTCCTGCAGTTGATGGCATTTCAGATCCAGCCAACATTGACGGAGGAGATCAGAGAAGCACAGAGAGAAGATCCCAGATTGCTAAGTTCAGAGAGCAAGTGGAAGCGGGGCTAAGGTCAGATATTTGCATACATACTGATGATGCACTCTATTTCAGGGGCAGAATTTGTTTACCCCAAGTGTTCTCGAAGTTAGATCTGCTGTCGGGGTACCATCAGTTGAAGGTGAAGAAGGAAGACATCCAGAAGATGGCATTTAGGACTCGCTATGGCCATTACGAGTTCTTGGTTATGCTCTTTGGAGTTACAAATGCCCTAGCAGTCTTTATGGACTTGATGAATAGAATCTTCTCACCCTATCTGGATAAGTTTGTGTTAGTGTTCATTGATGATATTTTAGTCTATTCCAAGAATGAAGAGGAGCATGCGGAGCATCTGAGTGTTGTGCTACAGACGCTCTGACTTGAGCAGCTTCATGCCAAACTTAGTAAGTGTGAGTTCTGGCTGGAGAGTATAGCATTCTTGGGGCATGTTGTCTCTAAGGAAGGAATCTCGGTGGATCCCAGTAAGATTCAGGCGGTGAAGGATTGGCCGACTCCGAAGTCCATGACAGAGATCAAGAGCTTCATCGGACTAGCTGGATATTATCGAAGGTTCGTACAGGACTTCTCGAAGATTGCAGCTCCTTTGACCAAGCTTACCAGGAAGGGAGAGAAGTACATATGGACTGAGGAGTGTGCGTCTGCTTTTTAGGAGTTGAAGAACAAGTTGATTTCAGCTCCAATCTTGAAGACACCCTCAGGGACAGGAGGGATGATTGTGTACAGTGATGCCTCAGGGAAGGGTCTTGGATTCGTATTGATGCAGCATGGACATGTAGTGGCTTATGCATCCAGGCAATTAAAGCCTCATGAGAAGAACTACCCAACGCATGATCTAGAGCTGGCAGCTGTGATCTTTGCGTTGAAGATTTGGAGGCATTACCTGCTTGGTGGTCGAGTGTTAATTTACACTGATCACAAGAGCCTGAAGTATATTTTCACTCAGAAGGAGTTGAATATGAGGCAGAGGCGATGGCTTGAGTTGATGGCAGATTATGATGTAGATCTGCAGTACCATCCTGGCAAGGTTAATGTTGTGCCGGATGCCCTGAGTAGAAGACCTGAAGCCAACATGATTATGATGCTCACTCAGCAAGAGGAGCTACTCAAGGAGATGAGACGGCTAGATTTGATGGTGATTCGGAGGACCAGTGGATCCGTGCAGTTGACAGCATTTCAGATCCAGCCGACATTGATGGAGGAGATCAGAGAAGCTCAGAGAGAAGATCCTAAATTGCTGAAGTTCAGAGAGCAAGTGGAAGCGGGGCTGAGGTCAGATGTTTGCATACATCCGATGGTCCACTCTATTTGAGGGGCAGAATTTGTGTGCCTCAGGGAGAGATTAGACAGAAGATCTTAGCTGAGGCCCACAGCTCAGCTTACTCTATACACCCTGGAGGAACTAAGATGTATCAGGATCTGAAGCAACATTCTGGTGGAATACGATGAAGAGGGAGATCGCACAATTTGTGCCGAAGTGTCTAGTGTGTCAGCAAGTGAAGGCTGAACACCAGAGACCAGCTGGATTACTACACCCTTTGTTAATACCAGAATGAAAGTGGGAGCATGTTACTATGGATTTTGTCACCGCTCTACCCCGCAGTCCAAAGGGGAACAATGAAGTATGGGTAGTTGTTGACCGTCTCACTAAGTCAGCACATTTCATACCATTCAGAGTGGGACAATCTTCGGAGCTTCTGGCGGACAAGTACATGAGGGAGATTGTTCGACTGCATGGAGTTCCTGTGAGTATCGTGTCGGACAGGGACACGAGGTTCAGATCTCTCTTCTGGGAGAGCCTTCAAGAGAGTCTGGGGACCCGTCTGAAGTTTAGCACATCTTATCATCCTGAGACAGACGGGCAGTCCGAACGGACCATTCAGGTTCTAGAAGACATGTTGAGAGCTTGTATGACAGACTTCAAGGGATCGTAGGAAGACCATCTACATTTGGCAGAGTTTTCTTACAATAACAGCTATCAGGCAAGCATCAAGATGGCTCCATTCGAAGCCCTATACGGTAGGAGATGCAGATCACCACTGTGTTGGGATGAAGTTGGTGAGAGAAGGCATTTGGGGCCAGATGTGATAGTACAGGCAGTGGACAAGATAAGGACCATCCAAGAGCACCTTCATGCGGCACAGGATAGACAGAAGAGCTGGGCAGATTCCAATAGAAGACCATTGGAGTTTCAGGTAGGAGAGCATGTGTTTCTGAAGATATCCCCGACCAAGGGAGTGATCAGATTTGGTGCACGTGGGAAGCTGAGTCAGAAGTTTATAGGCCCGTTTGAGATATTGGAGCGAGTGGGAGAAGTGGCCTATAGATTGGCGCTACCGCCATCACTGGAAGGAGTGCACAATGTGTTCCATATGTCACAGCTGAGGAGATACATCAGGGATGAGAGCCATGTATTGGATTATTCAGAATTGGAGTTGCAACCGGATTTGTCTTATACTGAGCAACCAATGGCTATTATGAACAGAAGTGTTAAGACCCTGAAGAACCGGACCATCCCGTTGGTGCTAGTTTCATGGAACAGGCATAGTCCGGGAGAAGCGACTTGGGAGCGGGAAGACGTCATTCGTGACCGTTACCCGCATCTGTTAGAGCCTTGAGTGGTAATTTTCTCATGTACCCCATATCTTGTCTTATTAATTCTTTATTTCCATGTTCATCTCTTTCCTTATAGAAATTTCGAGGACGAAATTTTGTTAGGTGGGTAGATTGTAGCACCCCGTACCCGGGATACGTACCCAGATACGTGTCCTAAATTTTTTCGACCGTATTGTTTAGTTTTATTCCTGTATATGTTTTTGAGTTGTGTTGCTTATATTATTGTGTATCGAATCTGGATTCTCAGATCTAGAGTAAGCCCTGACCCGGACCGGGAACCCGATACCAGCCAGTAGCCCGATTTGACCTTTCTGTTAGTCTGATTTGATCGATTTAGTTTCAGACACTGTTTTCTAATATTTTAGATTTTTCATGATTTTCTGAAATTTTTCGAAATTTTTCTGCAAAATCTTCAAAACCAGTGTCGATCGGCATCGCTGACTGATTCCTAGATTTTTATTTTCAAATGGGATTAAATTTTCAAAAACGAATTTCACATTACTTCTTAGAATTTCATTTTCTATATAAATACATTTTTTGAGATTTTTCAAAATTTATCAAAATTTTTCCGATTCTGGTGTCGGTCGGTATCGCCGGAAGATTTCAGGATTTTTAATTTAAAAACTACATTGAATTTATCGAATTTGATTTAACCGAGCATCTTAGAATAATATTTTCTATTTTTGAGAATTTTTCGGATCGTTTCTAAAATAGTCAAATTTTTGCCTTATTAAAATAATAATATTTATTACCGGTCTTATCTTTTCATACTTTTTCCTTCCCTACTCCTCTACTCTGTACTTCCAGAAATTATAATAAATGACTTATTTAATAATAAAATTTTATACTATTTTATTTTCTTTTTCTCTAATTTCTTTCTTTTTCTTTAATTTCCTTCTTTTTCTCTCCTTTCTTTCTCCCCCATTGACTTTCTCCCACCCTGCAACCGCCGCCTGCTCCCGCCCCCTGCCACACCCGTCGCCTACAGCTCCTGGTGGGCTGCAACAGCAGCCCACCCCCTATCCCTACTAATTTCCCCCTTTTTTTCCCTATAAATTCATTTTCTCTTCTCCCTTCTCATTTCCCATCTTCACCATTTTCATCAACCCATCTTCTCCAAAATCCACCGTCGCATCCACCATTACCACCACCGCCACCGGCCGCCCTAGGCCGGCCACCCACTGCCCACCTCACCACTTCCTCCTCCACTTCCATCAACCCCCAAAAACTCCTCCTCCTTCTCCAATTTCAATAAAAACCCATCACTATTCTTCCTTCTCTTCTCCAAAATTTACCCTAATCTCCACCAATTCTCCACTTCTAACCCCCAACACCATCTCCTCCTCCTCCTCAAACCCCCCAACACCACCAATCATCACCACCACCACCACAACCACCACCACCACCACCATCTACCACCATCACCAAACAACCCAACAACAACCCAAACAACAAATTCCAACCACCTCCCTCTCCCCCCCGCCGCGCGCGCCGCCCCCACCACCTCCGGCGGCGCGCCCTCCCCTCCTTCTTCTTTTTCCTTTCTTTCTTTCTTTCTTCTTTTCTTTCTTTCTTTCTTTCTTTTCATTTCTTTCTCTTTCATTCCCTAAATAAAACTAACTTTTCCCTCATTCCTAAAATACCCCTCCCCTCATTCCCTTATTACTTCACTATATTTACAACCTATACCCTCCCCATTTAATTCATAATCCTTTTCTAAAAACACCACATTTTCTCTCTCTTTCTTTCTCTCTCTCTCTTCTTCTACAACATTCTCTCTCCTCTCTCTCTCTCCCTCTCTCTCTCCCTCTCTAATATTTATATAAATATTTATAATTATATATTTTAATATACAACTATGGGCTAGAGGCTTGCTCGTACGGTTCGCTGATTTTCCAGATTTTTAACCGGTATTTCATCCCGGTTTCAGGCGAGTGCTTATTATTAATTTAAAAATAATTACTCTTATATTTATAATATGATATTGATATGTGGATATTTTAACATGCTATATTTGACTCCGATATCATTCATGCTATATTTGACACATAATATCGGACACCGGTATTTGCTATGCTATATTTGACACCGACACTTGCCATGCTATATTTGATACCGATAATTGTCATGCTATATTTGACACCGATATTTGCCATGCTATATTTGACACCGACACTTGCCATGCTATATTTGATACCGATAATTGTCATGCTATATTTGACACAGATATTTGCCATGCTATACTTGACCCGTGACATTTGACACCGGCACTCGGTATTTACACCGGTACTCAGTATTTGCACCGACACTTAGCATGTTATACTTGATATATTATTTATGACTCTGGCACTTGGTATTTACACCGGTACTCGATATATAGACCCGGTACTTGATATATGTCATACCTGACACCTGACCCTAACACCCGGTATATGATATGCTTTCATGTGGTACAAATACCTTGACTTGACATCGTGACCCTTGACCGGACACTACCACCCCTGATACCTGTATTATATGACATCTCCATGACTATCACTTTTACGGGGACTTGGCATGATTATTATATTATTACCAGATTTGGCACTCCTGAACTCCTGTACTCTTATATACTTGAATCCCTGAAATAGGGAGGCTCCTGACATTTCTCCTGATATTATACTCCTGTTGACCCCCGTAATAGGATAACCATGGATATTGTACTTTTGTGAAAACCCTGTGGACATTTTATTTTGAGACTCTGTTATATTTAAACAACTTACACCGGGATGGGGAAAATTGATGGGTATCGATATAGCTTCTGTGTTTATGGTGGCCATACATATGTTGTACAATTATTCCTGTTGGATTCGACCTAGAGGCCACCAGGCATTTCCGAGGGGTGTACTGGCACCCCTACCCCCATGCCTGCCTGCCGGGTGTGCTATAATCCCCTGGATATATCCTGTGGGGAACGGTGACACTCTATTCCTGTTCGGGTGTATACTAAGACCTTCGGGCATATAGTAAGTCCCGGTGCCTAGCGGTACGTTCCGGCTCAGTACCGGATACTCCTGGACCGTTGTCCCGAGCATGCACGGGACCCATTCTAAACATGGTTCGTCGTTCCCCATCAATTTTCAATAGCCAACCTCGCTCGGCTTGTATGCGGAAGTATATGGCACCGGTCATATACCGAAACATACAAATTGAACGAGTCTTAACAATAACTTGATAATTGACTTCATGCTACATGAATTTTAGTGTCATTTCCATACTTGCTATTTATTGTAGTTACTTCTTACTTGATAATTTGACTACATGACATTTGACCTGCTACACTTACTTTTATTTCATGCCACATAAATTCTAATGTTATTCCATATTTCACTATTTATTGTGGTCATTCCATGCTTATTGATTTGGGTACATTATACTTGACATGATGTACTTGCTATTATTTGTACTTATCATTTGGGTTCATCTTGCACTCGCTGGGTTGCCCACTAACAACCCTGGATTTGCATGTCCAGATTTAGCAGCTTGGACCGAGGTGGAGCCATCAGCTGAGGACCAGGCCTATTTGAGGAGCAGGCGGAGCAGCCGTAGTCTCTTCCTGTCCTTCCCCGCTCGCGAGATCCCCTTTTCCAGCTCGTAAGTTCTATCTTTTGTACCTTGTACAGTCTACTTTTGTACTACCTGGTGATGTAATGTAATATTATGTCACAATCTAATGGTACCATCGCCCTGCGTATGTATGTCGCAGTGGCGTCCCAGTACTCGCCAGGATCGGGGCGCCACACTGGGAGAGCCTTCAAGAGAGTCTTGGGACCCGTCTGAAGTTTAGCACATCTTATTATCCAGAGACAGACGGGCAGTCCGAACGGACCATACAGATCCTAGAAGACATGTTGAGGGCATGTATGATAGACTTCAAGGGATCGTGGGAGACCATCTATATTTGACAGAGTTTTCCTATAATAACAGCTATCAGGCGAGCATCAAGATGGCTCCGTTTGAAGCCCTGTACGGCAGGAGATGCAGATCACCATTGTGTTGGGATGAAGTTGGTGAGAGAAGACATTTGGGACCAGATGTGAAAGTACATGCAGTGGACAAGATCAGGACCATCCAAGAGCACCTTCGTATAGCACAGGACAGACAGAAGAGTTAGACAGATTCCAATAGAAGACCGTTAGAGTTTCAGGTGGGAGAGCATGTGTTTCTGAAGATATCTCCAACCAAGGGAGTGATCAGATTTGGTGCACGTGGGAAGCTGGGTCCGAGGTATATAGGCCCGTTCGAGATATTAGAGCGAGTGGGAGAAGTGGCCTACAGATTGACGCTGCCGCCATCACTGGAAGGAGTACACAATGTGTTCCATGTGGCACAACTGAGAAGATATATCAAGGACGAAAGCCATGTATTGGATTATTCAGAGTTAGAGTTGCAGCCGGATTTGTCATATACTGAGCAACCAATGGCTATTGTGGATAGAAGTGTTAAGACCCTGAAGAATCAGACCATCCCGTTGGTGCTAGTTTCATGGAACAGGCATAGTCCGAGAGAAGCAACTTGGGAGCGGGAAGACGTCATTCGTGACCGTTACCCGCATCTATTCGAGCCTTGAGTGGTAATTTCCTCATGAACTCCATCTCTTATCTTATCAATTCTTTATTTCCATGTTCATCTCCTTCCTTATCGAAATCTCGAGGACGAAATTTTTGTTAGGAGGTAGATTGTAGCACCCCGTTCCCAGGATACGTACCCAGATACATGTCCCAAAATTTTTGACCGTATTGTTCAATTTTCTTCCAGTATTTGCTTTTGAGTTGTGATTACATATGTTATTGTGTATCGGATCTGGATTC
This sequence comes from Agave tequilana, assembly GCA_038442645.1. Lineage (NCBI taxonomy): Eukaryota > Viridiplantae > Streptophyta > Magnoliopsida > Asparagales > Asparagaceae > Agave > Agave tequilana. The sequence continues at coordinate 38,106 of JAVJIF010016595.1, forward strand.
TCAGACTAAAGTCAACCCTGACCAGCACCGGGAACCTGATGCCAGATTGTAGCCCGATTTGACCTTTCTGGTAATCCGATTTGACCAATTTTAGTTTCAGACACTGTTTTCTAATATTTTAGATTTTTCATGATTTTTTGAAATTTTCAGAATTTTTCTGTAAAATCTCCAAAACCGGTGTCGGTCGGCATCACTGACCCAGATTTTTAGTTTTCAAAGGGGATTGAATTTTTAAAAATAGCTTTCACATTACTTCTTAGAATTTCATTTTCTATCTAAATACATTTTCTTGGGATCTTTCTAAATTATCAAAATTTGACCGATTCTGATGTTGGCCGGTATCGCTGGAAGATTTCAGGATTTTTAATTTGAAACTTAGATTGAATTTCTAAAATTTGATTTCACCGAATATCTTAAAATAATATTTTCTATTTTTGAAAATTTTTCGGAACGTTTCTGAAACAGTCAAATTTTTTGCCCTATTTAAATAATAATATTATTTACTGACATTTTCTTTTCTTACTTTTTCTTTCTCTACGCCCCTACTTTATACTCTCAGATATTTTTAAAAATTAATTATTTAATAATAATTTTTTTAACTATTTTTTTTCTTTTTCCTTATTCTTTCCTTTTCCTTTAATTTTCTTTCCTTTCCTTTCTTTTCTTTTCTTCCCCTTTGACTTTCCCATACAACTGCTCCCCTGCCACAGTCGCCCGCCGCCTGCTGCTGCTGCAGCCCCTCTCCCCCCATTCATCATTTCATTTTTCCTTCTCCTTCTCCATTTAAACCTTCCGTTCTCCTTTCTTTCTATTTCATTTTCTCTAAACTTCAACAAAACAAACCCATCTCCTTCAACTCCACCGCCGCCTCCTCCACCATCACCACCGCCGCCGCCGCTCCTAGCCGTCGGTCACCACTCCCCCACACCCCCTCTCCACTCCACCACCTCCTTCAACCTCCACCAACCACTCTCCACTTCCAATTTCATTAAAACCCACCACCATCACCTCCCTTCCTCCTCCAAAATTCACCACCACCTTCATCAAATTCACCACTCCCACCAAACCATCATCACCTCCTCCTCGTCTAACTCCTCACCTCCTCCAACAATCACCACAACCATCATAATCACCACCACCACCACCACTAACTACCACCACCACTCCTTCACCAACAACTTCACCATCAACCAAACTACTCCACCACCCCATCCTCCCCTCCCCTTGATATGTTATATTTAATACCTGATCCACGACACTTGATATTAGACACCGGTACTTGATATATGTCATACTTGTCACCTGATCCTGACCACTGGTATATGACACATGCTAACCCTTACTTGATATGCTTTCATGTGGTACAAGTACATTGACCTGACATCGTGACCCTTGACCGAACACTACCACCCCTGATACCTGTATTATATGGCATATTCATGACATCACTTTTACCGGGATTTGGCATGATTATTATATTAGACATTTGGTACTCCTGAACTTCTGTACTCCTGAACTCTTGTATACTTGAACCCCTGAAATAGGGAGACTCATGACATTACTCCTGATATTATACTCCTGTTGACCCCCGTAATAGGATAACCATGGATATTGGACTTTTGTGAATACCCTGTGGACTTTATTATTTGACACTCTGTTATATTTAAACAACTTACACCGGGACGGGAAAATTGATATCGATATAGCTCCTGTGTTTATCATAGCCATACATATGTTGTACAACTAATTCCTGTTGGATTCGACCTAGAGGCCACCAGGCGCTTCCGAGGGGTGTACTGGCACCCCTACCCCCCTGCCTGCCTGCCTGCCGGGTGTGCTATAATCCCTTGGGTGTATCCCAGCAGAGAATGGTGACACTCTATTCCTGTTCGGGCGTATACTAAGACCTTCGGGCATATAGTAAGTCCCGATACCTAGCGGTACGTTCTGACTCAGTACCGGATACTTTTGGACCGTTGTCCCGGGCATGCACGGGACCCATTCTAAACATGGTTCGTCGTTCCCCATCAATTTTCAATAACCAACCTCGCTTGACTTGTATGCGGAAGTATATGGTACGAACATTCAAATTGAACGAGTCTTAATAATAACTTGATAATTGACTTCAGGAATTTTATTGTCATCTCCATATTTACCATTTATTGTTATTATTCCATGCTTACTGATTTAATTACATGACATTTGACCTGCTACACTTGCTTTTATTTCATGCCACATAAATTCTAATGTTATTTCCATATTTCACTATTTATTGTGGTTATTCCATGCTTATTGATTTGGTTACCATACTTGACCTGATGCACTCACTTTTATTTATACTTACCATTTGAGTTCTTTTTGCACTCGCTGGGTTGCCCACTAACAACCCTGAATTTGCATGTCCAGATTTTGCAGCTTGGACCGAGGTGGACCCTTCACCTGAGGATCAGAGTTTCTTCGAGGAGCAGGCAGATCAGCCGTAGCTTCATCTCGTCTTCCCCGCTCCCAAGATTCTCTCTTTCAGCTCGTGAGTCCTTATCTTTTGTACCCTATACAGTCTACTTTTGTACTACCTGATAATGTAATATTTATGTAATATTATATCACAATCTGTGATGACTGAGTACTTGTACTATTTTGTGTTGGAATGTATAACACCACGTATTTCCGCACTCTGGTCCCTATATTGTGTTGTATTGATGCTTAGCGTACATACGTGATGGTATCATCGCCCTGCCTATGTACGTCACAGTGACGTCCTCGTATCCGCGGGAGCGGGGCGCCACAGAGGTCATCCTCTAGCACGATGTCAAACTCATACTCTTGGAGATAAACTATATAGTCATTTGCAATAACTGATCTCCTCTCCCTAGTTGATCTCCTAGGCGCTTATGGTGGAGAATTTTCAGGTTCTACCTCATCAACAAGATCTACTTCAGGATGAATTGTATATGTACCTTATAAGAATACAACTGTATTTTCATCTTAAAGTGGAACAACTACTTTATCATTTGGAACAATTGTCATGGGCATAACAATATATTCTTCCTTAAATATGAAATTCTTTTATAGTTGGCTCTCACTGTTCTGAATTTTCTCAATAAATTTAGCATTATCTGTCTCTATTATATTTTTAGTAGAGAGACAGTAAAACCTAAAGCCTCTAATACTCTCAGAATATCATACGAATAAACAACTAACTGTCCTTGAGTCTAACTTCTTCTAATGTAGTATATGGCCGAGTTTCAGCTGGACAACCCCAAATATGGAGATGCCTAATACTGGGAGATTTCCCAGTCTATAACTCATTTGGGTTTTAGTTATTATTTTGTTAGGTACTCTATTAATGAGGTAGACAACCGTCTTTAAGGTTTCACTCCATAATGACTCTGGTAGAGTAGTGTGAGTTATCATACCCCTAACCATGTTCTTTAGTGTGTGATTTCATCTCTCAGCAACACCATTCTGATGAGGTGTCTCTGGCATGATGTACTAAGCGACAATAACACACTCTTTCAAAAATTAACAAATAGTCATGGATATCTACTTGATCCATTGTATCTGTCATAGTACTCAACACCACGATTAGCTCTAATAGCTTTAATCTTTATATTCAGTTGATTTTCAACTTCAGCTTTATAAATTTTAAATTTGTTCAGTGATTGAGATTTCTCATATAACAAGTATAGGTACTCATAACGAGAGTAGTCGTCTGTAAAAGTGATAAAATATTCGTGACTATTTCAAAAACTGTAGGGAATGTACCACAAATATCTATATACACTAAATCTAAGACACCTCAACTCCGTCTAGCATCAAACTTTCTAATGATTCTTTAATTAATGTTCGTTTAGTGCATAGGCTATTCACATATAAAGATTCAAGATATGAAGCATGAAGTTTCAATTTATATAGCCACCAATCAGAATTCTAGTATCGACAACTTTAGATTTGAGAAGTAGACAAAGCATTTCATTACCAAGAGTGACAGTAAAACCAGATTTGTCTAACAACGAATAGAAATTGATTCCGCCTAAAAGGACGGCATATATAAAGTCTCATCTAAATCTAAAATAAAAAATCAGAATCTAATTTAAGCCTACAAACTCCAACATGTTCAACTGCAACTTTATTTTCATCACTCATGTATACGTATCGCTCAGCTGGGCTGGGCCTCCTTTGGGTTTGAAAGTTCCGCATTAAATCGCTTATGTGAATTATCTATCCACCATGTATGAAGTGGCACTAAAGCTAAATTAATTTCAGAACAAACATAAATATGAGATATACCCTTCTTAATTAGCCATTTCTGATACTTTATACAATCTTACTTGAGATAGCCTACTTTATTGTAGAAGAAGCATGCAATGACCTTAGGCTTCTTGTCTTGCATTTTGGCCACTTAGGATCAACTACTGTAGTGGTATTTATGTTCCTCCCTTTAGTTTTATTTTTCTTTTCTTATTAGAAACATTACCCTGGATACTAAATGCGCACTTTCAGTCTTTTCTTTTTTCAATCTCTTTTATTTCTAGACACAGTGACTAATGAGCTCAGTGAGACTTCACTTTTCCCTTTAAGCATTATAATCATCTTGAAAAGGGTTATACTTTATAAGAAAAAAAGATATTAGAATGAAGAGCACTAGAATTTCTTCAGAGAGTTTTAATTTCAATGCTTTTAGTTTGAAACAATATTGGACATTTCCATAATGTGCTCCCTTATGTTTTATTTTTCGTTGTAGCGTAAATTTATCAGCTTACTAAGATGCGTACTGGCCTCAACTTTATCCGATTTAATAAACTGGTCGGCTACTTCAGCTGAAAAACTCTTAACAATGACTTTATCAGGCATAGAATCCCCACTAGTTATATAAATAGTGTGCTTTAGGACCATTAGACATATCCTACAAGACCTCTCTCACTTATCATAATTAGCCCTTTCTTTACTGAACTTTTGTTAGTGATAGTAGAGGTCCATCAGTCCTTAAGGTATAGTCTAGGTTCATGAATTCAAGAAAGATCTTTTACGTGATCTTACCACTTCTTGAAGTTTGTATCATTCAATTTAAACTACATAAGTGTACAATTTCTCATCAATTTAACATAAATATTGCATTTAACAAAATTCTACTGTAATAGTCATAAAAATGAATTTCAGAAAATGCAACCAGTTTAACCGATAGAGCTGTCGGCCAAACTTTTAGAACAAGTTTTATCTCTATACGTCAACATTGTACTGACACAATATAGATACCCTAAAGTCTAGGTCCTATGTAAGAGAACAGTCTTCCTTTGAGCTGACTGTCCCTTTATAGGATTGGTCCTAAAGTTTAAGTTATATATATCGACCATATAATATATGTAATGACCCGGTCATAATAACAATCTTCCTTTGGGCCGATTATCGTACGCATGGGCCACACAAATCTACGCATCTGGATTCTTATTCCGCCGTCAGACTAATTGATGAGGATAATACAATATGAGCTTATAGTGTGACAACCTTCCTTTGGGCCGAATACCAGACACCAAAGTTCTCCCACTTTCATTGTCCACATCAAGTATCTGACATCGTACATAATTCAACCAAACAATAGTCTTCCTTTGGGTCGGCTATTCTCCGCATGAACTATATACGCAATTAAATAAGCTCTTTTATAAATTTTTTACTTGAACATGTATATATCTTTATCTGTATGTTATCAACTATAGTAAACATCAATATTCATTATATTAGAACAATATAAGCAATAATATAAATATTGATGAAGCGGAAGCATGTAAGGGTACGCATAACCATGGTAAACAAACACGTCAATACCTACTTTATGTCAACTAACTATTGTTATGTCATGTATAGTACCTGTAATATTGTAGTGTTTGTCAAGAGCTTCGAAACGACTGCTTACATGCCCAAATAAAAGTCAGATGAGCCGTAATGGCTAATTGAAGAATCTATTGGCAAACTGGTTTGCAGTGCATATCAGGTTTGGATCAGACCCGACCTGCAACGGTTAAGTTATGAGTTTTCTTAATGGGTCGGGTTTAATAAACTGAGTAAAACTCAATTAATTTAGTGTGAGATTGATTGAGATTAAGTCTCTTTATTTGATTAAAATTCTATTCCAATATCCTTAATTGACTAGAATTCTTTCTTAATCCTAAAACCAAATCAATCTCAACTATCCCAATTAAATTTAATATGAGATTAATTAGGAGTAGGTTTCCTTACTAGAGTAAAATTTTATCTCTAAATATCTAAATTCTAAGTAATCTCATAATCTTAACTAATTTATAAACCCAAAATATAATTAACTTTTTTTTTTCGGGTTTGTGGTTACTGTATGCCGCCGGCCCAAGGTGGCCGGCGGCGCCTGGCTGCGAGCCCCAGGTGAGGGGCCCACGCGCAGGATCCGCGTGCAGGCTTCGAAGCCTGCAAGCCTGCATGCGTGCACCCCAGGGTGCATCCAAAAATAAAAAACTAACCTGTAGCATGCACCCATGCATGGAACCAAAAAAATAGGCCTGCATGCATGCGCTCCCTTTTTTTCAGTTTTTGAATTTTTTTTTTTTTTTGTTAAAAAAAAAAAGAATAACAGAAAAAAAATCTCAGAAAATATATACATGTAAAATTCTATAAAATCATCCCTTTTAAATTTTTAATTCAATACATGAGATACAAATATTTATTGAATTAAGAGAAGAATTATTCATGATATTTATAGATCGAGAACGAAATTTCTATAGATCCCGATGATCCGATAAATAGATGACTCTGTACCAATTGTTGCATCTGATTTTATTTCATATAAGATCTCATACATGTATAACCTCTTTATCATAATCAAAAGGAATGAGAGTTTTAGGCACACCTGATTTCATCACGAAAGGGACGATCTTGAGGATATCGGAGTTGAGGGAGAGTATTCTTCTCTCCAACCACCAAGTTCTATTATTATCTCTCCACCAAGTTCTATTATTATCCTTAGAGAGATAAGTGACCTTCAAGAGAGAGATTAGGTCATTGTGATGGAGAAGGAACCATACCCATAAAATATATAACATGAAGGAGTTCTAGTTCAACTCATCATAGATTTAGGCCCATCACGGACTCCACACGTGTAGATGAGTCCCACATTTTAATTTAAATACACGCTAAATGTAATTGAAAACGTGTCTAAAACGAAACCATTAGGGTTAATCAATTCTTTATTGGGTCCAATAACATACGCTTATAGAGACGGGTGTATAAATCCAATTAAATTTGTGTAGGCCTTAATTAATTTAGACTATATCCAAATAAGTCTAACAGAAAATTCTTACACTTCGAAACCATGTGGGCAAGTCTTGACAAGTTTTTAAGTGGAAAAAAAAATCTTATGCAAACCAAAAAATCTTATATTGCCCACATTGCCCTTGATTAGATGCTCTATTTGAGCGGCCCGTGTGACATGCATTTAATGTTTGTCACGGGCTAGTCGCGTGGGACAGTTTGTGGGCTTTCTTTTTATTCTTTTATAATTTTTTTTTTCACATAAATAATTTTTTTTCATATATGATATGTATCTGTCAACCTTAAACTAGAAAGTTAGAAATAAATTTATAAAATTAGACATAAATTAAAGGTGGTGGGAAAAAAAAAGTTGGATAAAAATATAAAAAAGTAGAAAGAAAGTAACACAGGAGGACTAAGAAGACAAAAGTTGGACAGAAATATAAAAAACTAAACAAAAATTGATCGAAGGTGGAGAAAAAGACAAAAGTTGGACAGAATTATAAAAAGTAGATAGAAATCAAAGATAGACAAAAATAAAAATAAAATAAAAAGTAGACAAAAGTTGTCCATTCTTGTGTAATTTTCTGTCCACCTCAAGGTGGATTAGTTTTTTTTTCCTCAAGGTGGATAATTCTTTTTTTTGCAGAGATAAATTTTTTTGCATATATGATATATTTCCGTCTAACTCAAGCTAGAAAGTTGGAAAGAATTCTATAAAATTAGACTAAATAGACATAGGTGGAAAAAAAGATGAAAGTTGTACATAAATATAAAAAAAGTAGACAGAAATTGACGCAAATGGATAAAAAAACAAAAGTTATACAGAAATATAAAAAGTAGACAGAAGTTATCCATTCTTTTGTAATTTCTGTCAGCTGGATAAGTTTTTTTTTTGCATTGATAATTTTTTTTTGCATATATGTTATATTTCTGTCCACCTCATGTTAGAAAGTTGGAAAGAAATCTATAAAATTAGACATAAATTGGCGAAGGCGAACCAAAAAGATGAAAGTTAGACAGAAATATAAAAAAAAGACAGAAATTGACGAAGGTGGACAAAAAGGTAGAAAGTTTGATAGAAATATAAAAAGACAGAAATTAAAGAAGTTAGACAAAAAGACAAAAGTTGGACAAAAATAAAAAAAATAGACGGAAATTGATGAAGGTGGATTAAAAAGTCAAAGTTGGACAAAAAATAAAAAAATAGACAGAAGTTGAATAAGGCAGACAAGAAAATAGAAAAAGTGGGTGTGATCTCCATGTTTTATATTTAATTTTCAATTTTTATTTTATAAAAATCTCTCCATTTTATTTTTATCTCCCTAAAGCCTCTAAATCTCTCCATGACCAAACATATTATTATTTGCCGTTTATTGGTCAAGTGAGATAAATCATGACAAAGTTGAATAGAAATTTATAAAAGAAGACAAAAGTTGACAAAAATAGATAGAAATAGAGAAAGTTTAACAAAAATTTATAAAAATAGATAAAAATTAACGAAGAAAGTGGACAAAATATTAAATAAAATGGACATAATTTTGAAAAAATAGACAAAATATATAAGAAGGTAAACAGAAGTTTGAAAAAAGTAGACAAAAATATTAGAGGTATAAAGAATTTATAAGTTAATAAATTATTTCTGCAAAAAAAGCAAAAAAATATCCACCTTTAGATAGATAGAATTTAGAAAAGAGTGGACAAAAAAAAACCCTCCAAACCTGCTCACGCGACTAACGCGTGACAAACATTAAATGCCTGTCACGCGGACTGCTCAAATCAACTCAGAGATCTAATCAAGGGCAATGTGAGCAATATGAGATTTTTCGGTGGGGACAAGAGCTTTTCACTTAAAAACTTGGTCAAGAGATTTGAACACACAGTTTCAAGTTGTAAGGAGTTTTTCGCATGACAGATTCATCCCAGTGGCCTAAAGACAATTTGTTCTAATTATAATCCTTTATATCTTTACTTTACTTGTATCACACCCTAACAATTATTAATTTAACAAAGAGGATAAACTCAAGTGGTCAAACCAAAAATTCAACTCATGAATGTCTATCTCTCATCTCTCTCCCCACCTCATATAAACTCACACATATACAAGAAATTGCAAAAATACTCGATTCAAAGTATCGTAAATAACTATCAACTAGACATGCTCGTGAAAAAAAAAACAAAAAAAACTGACCAAGCAAACTAACACATCCCAATAAGACCTGATTAACTCGCAAAGCAGTCACATAGCTACCACCTCTGTTTCAAAGTAACATCTTTAGTTCGTTGAGTAAGCATCATCAATCCTTGAATCACGCCCTCGCCGCTCTACCCTCCTCCTCCTTGCGTCTCCTCTCAACGGTACTCACGTCAGCGCTCAACCTCGCCGCGTCGTCATCCTCGGGTCGGCGATTTGGTCTCTGGTTTTCCTCATCCTTCTGATTTCCTCCGTGATTGTTCGGATGGATGCCTTGGCGTTCCCACCTGGCTGGGGATGGTACCATTGACGGTGAGGAAGATGAGGTCGATAGAGCATGCCGTCAGGAAACACCCCATGGTGAGAATAATGCAGAGAGACAAGAAGAAGAAGAAGAGAGAGAGAGGAGATGAGGGGAAAAAAAACCCTAAAAAAAGTTAGCTTTTTGAACAGGAAGAGGCGGTATCCTGGTCCTATTAGGACTCCCACTCCTAACAAAATAAGTATTCACTATTCTGTTATTTTTCTTTTGTTTTTATTTAATGTTGAAGAATAAGTTGTGGTTTGGGGAAAGTGAGATATGGACTGAGAAAGCCAAACAAAATCCAGGGCGAAATTTCTAAATAATACTTTTCACAAAAAAAATATATTATTATTTTTTTGGCGGGGAAAGTAATTTAAAAAGTTCACCCTGAATGGGTGGTGGCTAGCTCTGACTGAAAAGGAGAAGGGATTAAAGGAAGAAAAGATGTCAATGCAAGATCAATTTTAGAGGGAAAAAACAATTATATGTTAAAAATGAAGAAGACAACAAAATTGCTCGATACGAGGACAAGAAAGGGGATGAAAAATGGTTAGCAAAACGAAAAACTCTCCAGAACTTTGAAAAGTAATACAAAAATAACTGAATGAATTGCAAGAATTCAGATATTGGTAGCCTCGCCCTCAAGATGAAACAGAGCCTGCCCACATGCTTATCCTCTGTGGTTTTAAGTAGCATTTGTGGGATATCTGACGAATTCTCCACAACTAATCTTATATAGACTCTAACAATCTGAAAACTAGGAAGGAAGAATCCATTGGGATTCACTGCAAGGATATCATTTAGTAATGTATCATCCTTAAATGTTCTTTTTTGCATTAATATGCAATGAACCTAATTCCAAAACAATGAATTTGTATCTAATAGAGATTATTGGGTTGTGGTGACTTGCACCAGTTCACCAGATGATCAAAACCAGGTCACCTATGTGCATGCATGTCTCGGTTCTCATCCCCCAGGATTATGAATTTTGCTTGTTAACGCATCTTTTCGCAGATAAGTTGAGACTATTTTAGTGCTGCAAATGGATTAACATCAAACAGAGATTATTTGGATTTCTGTCACATGAACTAGATCACCAGATGATCAAAACCATATCACCTGTGTAAATGTATTGTCACTAAGAATCAGACATGGATATTGAGTGGGTGAAAGAAAATACAGATACAGTACTATCTATTCATCAGAAAAGTAATAGCGATGTCACCTGTGTGCATGCTGTCCTTCGTAAGACTGTTTCGCCCGTTTCTTGAAGAAGCTAGAATGCCACACTTTAGTTCATGATTCAAGAGTATACGATCTGCAGCAATGTAACAAAATGTATGGTTATCTGCTTCCGCGTTACAGAGTGCAGCCATGGTGTTAGATGCAACACATAACACTGACCGCACACTAAGGATACAACGCGCTGCAGTCAAAACGGGGGGTGGGGGGGGGGGGGGGGGGGGGGGGGGGGGTGTTAAAATCAAGTCTACAAAAAGAAATAAATATTTTTTATTTTTTCGTGTGAGTCTACAAAATCAATTCTGTTAACTGGAAGCAACACAAATATTTCTGCTGTGTAGGTCTTAATAAAATCATTTGTAATGCAAGAAAATGACGGAGAAATCTTTTTTCTGGCTCCATCTTCATATAAACAATTCTTCTATTGCTACACTGGCGTGCCTGCAGGTGGTCTTCAGGATTGTGGTCGGAGAAAGAACCCCCTGGAACAGAACAAAATTTTGATGCATGTGGAAATAGAGCAGCAGTCTGAACAATTCATTCTGCTTCTAGTATTCCGAGGACTCTTGTTGAATCCAATACCATGCCACCCCATACAAGTAGTGTTAAATCCTCTGTGCTATCTCATCAATGCACGGTAGTTGTTCAATCATGTCTTCCACAGATACAAGAGCAGTTGGCATCCTTCAAACCGCTCCCAACAAGTCGTTTGTCACGGTTGATCATTAATTTTACAAGGGGAACCTTTGAAGAAACTTGATGCCATATCTCATTCACTGTCCCGTTTGGATCATCATATTCAAAATATCTTTTCACCTGTAAATATATTAAAGTTAAGCCTAAGAACTCCTAAAATAAAAGCATATTTGCATTCATTTGGTTGCAATCTTTTTTTTCCCCTACCTTCATACTGAGTGCAAAATAATAGATAACAGAATTGGGGATCAAAAGAATTTCCAAAGTGTAGCTCTGAATGGGCAGATCATAATTCTTAGCCAAGTTGTTAATGACTACTGTAAGCAAGCAAACAATTTAGTTTAAAGCTCAGAGAACATATTATATTATTTGGGTTTTTGGGCAATATCAAGTACTTGACCAGAGACAAAGAAGCTGAAAGAAATAGTTGCTAACAATTCATACAGGTTGTTAAGACAACTAAGAAAGAGGATACTTCTGAAAAATTCTAGCAGGCTGAGGGCTAGAAGCTGCAGTCTAAACATCTCTAGTGCAAACCATATTCTGTTTCTCAATTTTGTTGTAACATTGAAAGTATCACATTAGCAACGCATCTCACAAACCTAAAACTTCAAGTCAAGTTCATCAGAGCTGCAACAGTTACCAGCCAATTGCCGCTTACTAGAGGTTTTGAACTCTCTTAGTCCTGCTACTCCGTCAAGTTCTAAACAGAGCTTTTCAAGCATGTAGGAGCAGAGATTAGGCTGCAAGCTCGGGTACCTCAGGAATATGAAGGATAATACTATCTCCAACCCCTTTAATAACCAATAAGTTATTTTCCAACACCACATAGTGAAGGATTATGCCCTATCAAATCAAACCCCTCTTTAGGCAGTGAAAAGGAGCTACGGACCAAGGCCTTGCCTTGAACAGTCTTCCTTTGACCTCCTAAGAAATTTGTATCCATCTCATTATCGCAGTTCTGTTGGCAATGGCCTCCTTGGCTACAAATCAGCTTTACTCAATCGTCATCATCATCGTCATTGTCACGATGTCATCTAAGCCTTTTTCCCATTAAAAAAAGGCCAGCTACAAAGCACGACTATGTTAAAAGGAATTAAGGATAATCCGAGAATTTAAAAAAAATATTATTACTGGCAGTCAACCAGCTAGCAACCCTCTACGTTGGTGGCATATTGTGGTCAAGGAAAGAATGGACAAAAGGACTATGGAATTTTCTTAAATCCCAATGGGCTAGTTGGAATACAAGAAAAATAAAATAAAAACACTTATTGGTTATAAGAAGTTTAAGCTCATGCAAACAAAGTGCAACCTTCCAAAATTTCTAGGACATCACCAACTTGTATTGATATTTGAGGCAAGATATAAGACAAGAACAAATTAAAAAGCATTCCCAGTTTTATCCAAAAGAAAAGGAGCAGCATTCCCATCTAGTCCATCACTCTGAAGTAAATATTGAAGTAAAATGTAGAACATTTTAAATCACAGGACATTAATAATTCTTTTCAAACTAAAATGAATATTAGATACAAGTGGATGTGAACATGTAGCAAGACCACACATACCATGATAAGTACGATCATGTCATAGACTTAGATGGTTGCCAGTAAAGATTCGGTATATTACTAATGCATAATGTAAACAAACAAGAATGTGAAAGAAATAAGAATATAAAGCACCACAGTAAAAGCAGTATACTTACCAGTTTAAGCTCTCGCTGATACTGCAAGATCGTTTTTTCACTTATTCCTCTCAACAATGAAGTTAATTGCCCTGGCTTCACAGCAGTATCTGTGTCTACAAATATCGCAATTTTCTTATAGTCTATAACGTCTTCAAATGGCAATTCAATGTAGTCACTCACTATCACTGGAACACATAAACTAACAATGGCATCGAACAACCTGCAAGCAGAGGGTGTATCCCCTGCAGGATGTAGGCAAAATTTGGATGAATGCATGCCTTGTTTTGCCATGCGTCTGCTCACCCTGGATTGTGCTCCATGTTTAATAATAATATCATTTTCACTCTCAAGTATCTGGAAGAGAGTATCACGAATCTTCCCTCCCTACATTATAAAAGTTTGCAGGCAATGTCAATATTCAATATAAATATGAATGGTGAAAAGGGGTATCACAATGCATTGAAAATTGCAAAATCTTTTTTCTCCAATTAACATGGACCGTGGTGGCATAAAATTTCTGTTCCATATCAACAATTTACTTCAGAAAATGAGACGAGATGGCAGGAAGACCATACTTAAAGAAACTGTATAAATTCCTAGAAAATTTAAATGTCTATGAGATCGGTACCTATACACACATGGCATATTTTCCACAAGGATTTTGTTTAAGCTTTGTGTGGTTTAGATATCCCGTCATATAGGAGGAAGCAACGTCCTTAACCAAAGACACTAATAGATGTATAAATATGAATAACAGGGTATTGTGATGATATTAGGGCCAAATCTCAAAATCACTATCTTACACGCTCATACAAGTAGTTTCAGTTCCCAGTTAAAAGAAATTCCCAAAATGGGCAATTTATGATTTAGGCCAAACCATAGAACTAGTAGTTACCAAATATGAATATTGTCTCAAGGTATCATTCTGATAAGAGGGTGGTAAAACATGCATTAAGGGACTCTTTAACGAGATTATCAGGACTCATTCAGCAACTAGAAAGTAAACTGAGCATGACCAATGGGAACTGCATTGCTATTTCGAGGAATTAAATTTATGAGCCACGCTGTAACATACTGAGAGAGAAACAGGGAGTATAGAACCACCATCATATTCAGTGAAAGATTTGGCCCAAAGATTGACTACAAAAGGCAGCTTTGTTGCTGATATAGTTGGTGGAATGTTTTGAACTAAGAGAAGGAATTCCATAGGGTTTTGTTGACTTGAAAAAAGATTCCTAGGAAAGGTTTTCAGTGAAAATTAAAATAAAAGGTGTTATTCTACATAAAGGCTGTAATAAGATTTATACTGGTTTTAAATAAGTTTGCTAACAACTCATAATATGACTATGGGCGATAAATTTCCAGCACTTAAGGGGTACCATCAAGAGTGAGTATGTTCAATGTTCCTTTTAATATCAACATTAAAACATGATATCCCATGAGGATATGGTTTTGCAACGTTACAATACTACTTGATCAACATCAATTACAACCAAGGGAAGCTAAGATGGAATTACTGAGGAAAACATTAGACAAGGGACTAAAGACCAGTTCCATAAACAACAGAATGTACATCATCATCATTGTTGTTGTCATCTAAGCCTTTTCCCCATCAAGGTGTGGTAGGCAATAGAGCAAGGCTCCATGAAAGATTTGACAAATTTTACGCCCAACTGTCAACATGTCGTCGACACTCTCATAATTAGTGTCAACCCCTGGCCAAACTATGGACAAGAGAGGGGCTAGTGTAGGCTGTCTAAAAATTACTGAAGATAGAGCCTCAGACGCGAACCTCACAGACGCAGAAGTCGCGTTCTAACCTCAGACGCAGGCCTCATGCTAAACGCGAGGGTCGCGTCTCAACCCGAACGCGGACCTCGCGTCCTTTATCAAACATGGAAGTCGCATTTCAACATCAGACGCAGACCTCAACTCAAACTTGCATCTCAGCATGTTCAGCGTTCCAACCACAAATGCGAACTTCAGCCAGAGTCGCGTTCCAACCTCAAACGCGGACTTCATCAACAACACGATGCGAGGATTGTGGTCTGTATCAAACGCGATGGTCGTGTTGTTCTTTGAGACGCAGGACTCAGGATCGCGTTTCAACATTAAAACGTGAGCCTGTGTAGTTTCGCGTTCCAACACAGACGCGCGTTCCAACACAGACACGAGCCTGTGAGCTCCGCGTCTCAACATCAGAGCGAGATTCGCATCCAGCGCGAGACTCGCATTTTTGCTGTAACTGAGCCACGAACTTGGTCAGTTACACCCTATTTTCTCTCCACATAATGGGGAATAACCTCCCATTATGGAGAGATTTAAGGGGTTAGTTACACCTCAATTCTTCTATAAATGGCTATGAATAGCTAGAGAAGATGGAGGGGCTAGAAGTGGACCCATGGAGGGGGACCTCTAAAAAGGGGTTGAAGAGGAGAGTCCTGGTGAAGGAATCTAAGAAGCCATAGGCAGAGGGGAGAGCTACCTCGCCAGAGTTCGGTCTTGAAGCGCTTGAAGTCTAGAAAGAGTTCAACTCTTTCTGTTAATTTATTGAGTTCAAGTTCTTTAAATCTTTTTGAGATTCCATTACTGATAGGAGCTGTGCTACTCCATCAGTAGATCCAAAGCGAGGATCCACAAGAGAAACTTGACGTTCGGCCGGTCTACAGAGAACAAGACTCACTCTCCACCGTCATATGAAGAACCCAACTTTAAATAAAGAGGAGAATCAATCAAAACATTTCCTCTCTTTTGTAATCGGATTGTATCCGTTGTAATCTTCTATTCAATTAAAAGAATTTTGCAATTGTGATTTTTCCGACGCGTACAGCTAGTAATCATCAAAATGTCTGCTTGGCGTCCTCTGATTCTCCTAGACTTGGGAAAACAATATAATGTACCTATGAAGTAATGTTTATAACCACTAATACTACTATTAATAGATACACACTACCTAGACCTATCAAGTATGCAGATATAGATATATGTATAAATCTTTCAACTACGATTAGACAAGCACCTATGCTGCCAGGAAATAAATTCAAGGTTCTTGGGGTTAGGTTGTTGCCTTGTTTGTGTCAAGTATTGGTTCTGGCGTTGGATTCTCCTAACCCCGAAGTAGAAGGGAAAATAAAATAAAAGAAAAACAGAGGTAAAGACACATCTTAAAATTTCAGATGTTGTTTTAAAATTCAGTACATCCTAGTTATTTTATTAATAAAAGAGTTGTGGCTTTGACTGCCTAAAAAATTTGGACCATATAGTTTATAATATCAATTTAGTTTTTTCAAATATGGCTTGTGTTGAAGCCTATTTGGAATAAGATAAGAAAAAGCATCAGCGTAAAAGGGAAGACAGTAGAAGAGTGCAAATAACATATTGCATTGTTTATGGAGATTGTTCCCTGAGATTCCAGGTTTTTAAGTTCTTAGAAGCTGGAAAAAAAATCCTAGAACTGCCGACTAGTGTTTAAATATCAGCCGCCAATTTTTGACACAATGAAGATTCCAGCTAAAATAGATGACTAGGATACTACGAAAGGTACTACAGACTGTTGAATGACAGACAATTGCAAAAGATAACAAACTATACCAATCTAAAGTAAGGTACAAAATATCAGTCATGCATAGGATTTTATCAGCATTCCTTCTTACAATCCTACTTTAATGCAAGTAAAAAATATATATTAGCGAGTGAGAGGGGAGAAGGGAGCAGAAAGAATCACCTCTTTGCGATATCGGTTGCCCATGAAGAAGAGTAATGATTTCCTATTCTCAACCCCAATCTCCCCTTCATACGAATTAATTCGATGTGAATATGGCAAGATCACGTCCTTAACCAATGATGCCTGATCCCCCTTCAACCTTCCAAAGTCTGAAACCAGCAGAATCCCATTCTTTATCTTATCAATTACCTTATACAGTGCATTGGGATCCTGCGCTATAAACACATGATCCCTCCCATTGTTCCTCTTCCAGTATTTGTTCCCTTCCAACCAGTCTATCAAATCATCCTGCATCGACGGTCGCATATTTAGCACTCACCAATATGCCAACAAAGGGTCAAGATTCATTTTCGCAGGAAAACTCGAGATTCTTTCAGTATAATTCAAAATTCTTGAATAAAGTCAAAGAAAGATGATAACAAATATTTGAGAGATACCTCATAAACACATCCACTTGGTTGACGAAACTACTTACATATCAGATGATGGATTAATCGCTAGAGAATTGTTCAGAAATCTATGTACACAAATTTGTAAAAATAACAAAAACACTGATTTTTAACACAACTGTTATCCCAAAATTTTCGGGGTGGGCTACATGAACCCTTTTCCCCCATTTAGCTTCATCGAGGACCCCCATCAATTTTTAATGGGCTTGACCTATATTCACTTTAATTTACTCCCAGTCCAAACTGCTTCTACTATGCTTCAGTAACTGACCAAGCTAGCAATTAGCACACTCATCGGTCTCTGTTGCATGCTTATAAATTACTAAAGCGTTCAACTTTAAGATTATTGCAAAGATACTAACAAATCACAGAACCATCCAGCTGTTAATTCAAGAAATCTAAAACAATCCCCACAATATCACAATCATTAATAAAAAATCATCTAATAACCTAGAATTTCTAATGCAATCTCACCTGCATTTCCTCGTCACTGTACACATTCTCCTTGGGCCCATCCGCAGGCCGAATGGGATTCACCACCAAGCTCAGCGACGAGAAGAAGGGCACGTAGAACAAGTCCGCCTCCTCCGGATCAAGCACCCTCTGCACCGGCGACCCGGCCCGCTCGGCCCGGTTCAGATCCTCGAACAGGAACCACTCGGCGGAGTGCTGGTGGCCGGGGTACTTTAGCACCGCCGGATCCTTCTCCACAGCGTCGCCCCGCGCGGCCGCATAGCTCAGGATCACGCCGTAGGTGAACTTGGGCGGCAGATCGTAGAGGTAAATCTTGGGGGTTTTGGGAGCGGCAGCTGAGAGATTGGAGCTAGGGTTAGGGTTAGGGTTAGGGTTAGGGATCGAGAACGGGGAGAAGAGGTAGAGGAGGAGGAGGGAGAGGGAGAGGAGGAGGAGAAGGGGCTTGAGGAGGGATCTGCCGCGCATTTTGGGAATTAGGGTTAGGGTCTGAGATTTGGGGGAATCCGGAGGCGAAGGGAAAGCGGACGAGGGTTTGGGCTTTCTGGTGGCTCTTTCGGCCATGGCGGGCTCCTTTTTATTGGCGGTGGTGGTGGTTTTTGGGTGATGAGAGAGAGAGAGAGAGAGAGAGAGCAGGAGGAAAGTAAGAGAAGAAAGGGATCTCGGTGAATCCGGTTCGGATTCGGATTCGGAGTTGAACCGGGGGGCGTGTTTCACGTGCGGTTGGGTTCATGTAACTGTTTGCCGTGTTTGGTTGCAAGGAAGTGGGCGGAAGTAAGGAAATGAGGAAGTATAATTGCTCACTTTTCTATCTATTCAAACATCGAAAAAAGAAAATAAGAAAACCCTTTTTCCTTTTTTCTTCTGTCTTTTACACAACCATTTCTTTACTTTCAGAGTGCTACAGTTAATTTTGTGGTCATGTAAATCTGAGTTGTAATAAGTTGTAGCATCAAACAGTTAATTTTTTGGTCATGTAAATCTCAATTGTATTCTAATTACAGTCCATTTTTTATTTTTCTTAATTAATATTTATTTTAATATTATTTTGCGGTCAACTTTGTGGTCAACTTTTCCACTTCCACTTTCCATTATCATCCAAACACCGAAAAAGACATAACATTTTCAAAATCACACTTCCCAATAACATCCAAATACCGAAAAACTTACTAACCAATTCTCAAATTCCAAAGGGAACTATTACCACTTCCTCACTTCCTTACTTCCTCACTTCCACCCTTAACCAAACAGGCCTTAGGTGTGGAAGTGAGGAAGTGAGAAAATAGTAATGATTTCTTTTAGGAGTTGAAATTGATTAGTAATTTTTTGGTATTTGAATATTGCTGAGAAGTATGATTTGAAAAATGTTATGTCTTTTACGGTTTTTGAATGTAATGTAAAAGTGAAAGTGAAAAAATTGACCGCAAAATAATATTAAAATAAAAAATAATTAAGAAAAATAAAAATTAGATTGTAATTAGAATGCAAGTAAGATTTACATGAGCACAAAATTAACTGTTTTGAGATACAATTAATTACAAATGAGATTTACATGACCACAAAATTAACTATAGCACTCTAGAAGTGAGGAAGTGATTATGTAAAAGAGAAGAAAAGAAGTTTTCTTTTAGTGTTTGAATAGATAAGAGAGTGAGCAATTATACTTTCCAATTTTCTTACTTTTGCTCACTTCTTTGCAACCAGACACGCCCTAAGGAAAGGGTCTCGTAGGGAAAGCTCTCTCGTACTGTCGTGGGAATAGGATTCAGAAACATGATTAGGATTTGGGGACACAAGTAGTATTTATTTGCAATCACAGGAAAGGGTTTTAAGTATTTTGATCAGATTTGATTTTGGAAAGCAAACGATTTGGTTTGTATATCAGTTGGAATGTCGGTGGAATATTGAAAATTATGTGCGCGGGAAATTTGACAGAGTCAACAATAATTGACCACGCCACTAAGATTAAGCCCTCTTATTAAACTTATAAATGTAACAAAATTTCGTGAAATTAAAATCATATCATGCTAGTTCAACAAACAACGTCGACTTGTCATCCTACTTTTCTACTTACTAATGTTGCTAACAAATTTCAATAAATATCTAATTGTATACAATTCTGTGATACTGCGAAAGAAATGTTCTTTCACATATTTGCAACTAATCTTTTGCGAGTTACGAGTTATGGATGAAACAACTACATTTAGGGTCTGTTTGGTTGTCATAATTAGCTGTAATTCGTAATTATGAGTTATGGATGAAACATCTACACTTAGGGTCTGTTTGGTTGTCTTAATTGGCCGTATTCGTAAGTCGTAATTGGTAAAAATTTACAGTTGTAAATGAGTTACATGTATGTAAGTTTTACGGTATTAGGTTAATATAAAGTTGTAAGTGAAAAAATATATTGTATTTTACGGTGTTTAGTTATCATAATGTGTAAGTCGTAAGTGAAAAAGTTGACCACAAAATTAACTTTTTGGTGATTTAAAAAGTTTTAATATTACAAATAAATATTAAAAATGTTAAATATTAAAAAAATTTAATATTAACATAAAAAATTAATACAAATTTGCATGACCACAAAATTAATGACCACAAAATTAACTGTAACTGACTGTAAGTGAGTGGTAATTGAGTTACAAATGAGTGATAGTTAAGTTGTGTAAGTCTTTTACGAATTACGATCTAAACAAACGTCATAGTTGTAATTAGGTTGTAAGTCATTTACGAATTACGGACTTTTACGCCTTTTACAACGAAACAAACAACCCCTTAGTGAACATATTTGAATAAATGAATGAAACATTAATAATATCTGTATTATAAAGATGACATTGGTCAGTTTGAAGGCTGAAACACTAGCATCAGATATAAATATTTGTTAAGTCATTTGTCTCTTCATATTCATATACAGCTCCCAACTCCTATTCAAGTATTCGATTGCTAATTTGCTACACATAAAAGATCAGAACAAGGATTTCACGAGCAACTCCTGTGAACATTTGATCAGCTTGTCTTCTTCAGATGGTCTGCGATCAGCATCACGAACAACATTTCACTTTCCTCTCATAAAAAGACGAACACTCGAACAAGGAATTAAAGAACTAAAAGAGGAGAGAAAAAAGAGTGTGGGATTTGGGTGAAACAAATAATCCCACATCGTTGGTATCAGAGCTATGTCCTGAAGTTAGTCGTGTGCTTCACATAAGACGCGCCTGCTATAAGTGAAAACAAGAAGAACGAAAAAAAAAAAGAGAGAAAATATATTTCAGGAAAATGAAGAAAAACAACTTCGAGAGCTCACCTCTCTCATTTTGGCGAAGCTGACAGCATAGAATGTAACAGCAGCAGCTGCTACTATCCCAAGAATGGGAAGAGCTACTTGACATGCATCCATTTCTCTCCTGTTTTTTAGGGACACTGAATGAAATCTTTCTATGTTAGCCAAGGTTCTCTTATCCAGCAATCCTCAGTTTCTTTCCCTTTCAGCTTTACAGTTTTAGTACACGCGAAGGAGGACCTAATTCAAATCTAATTTTTCCCAACTAATGAAATATTCCCACCGGTCAAGTGCTGGTTGACTTAAATGTGATTGTTGTGGGTATTTCTTAAGGTGTCAGTCTGCGCATCAAAATAATAGAAAGTGGATATAATTAAATCATAGAAAATCATCACAAACACACAGATTTTATGTGAAAACTGAGGGAGAAAGATTCTACTATATCAATGACGATAACAGTTGAAAGTTATCTAGTGTATTAGGGTTTCTGAATACAATGATCATCCCCTTCACATTGAAAGAGTTTTAATATATATACAAGTCATTTCCCTTAGATAAAATTGAGAAGTTTTGCTTAGTTTGAACACTTAACTTCCATCTTGAATGCAGTTGAGCTAAACATCCTAATTTGAATGAGGTGGACGAGAGTCCTATTTACCTGACAGTTTGTAGATAAGGATGATCCTTTTCCAAAAGGGTAACTGCCTAGTTTAAATGGGGATCGAGTTAGAAACAAAGATATTTGTAACTGTATTTATCTCTTTCTTCTAAATACATGATCCTCGTGGAATCCGAACTGGAAGAAGTCTCTGAATCGGAGGTTCTAGAAGCGGCCACGTGTCACATCTCGATCTGAAACTGTATAGACACGCGTCACGATCTCGGGCGAATCAGAAAGTGACCACTACAGTGAGGATAGAGGTCCATTATTTGATAACTCGATTTGAATTTGATCGAATTTTTTCTGTTTAGATTATTAAAACTAGATCCGAGTATTTGAATCTGAATCTGATAAAAGAGCAACCAAGTACTCTCTGGTCTAATTTTTGCTATTGAGTCTGGGTCCCTATGTGGAATCTACCAATTTATAATGGAACTATAAGTAGATTTTGTTGGACCCAACTCGAGTCCGACCCATTACCACCAATAATAATGTAAACCTCTTTGGATTTAATTTGGTCATTTTGCAGGTTAACCAAAAAAAAAAAAAAAAAGAAAAGAAAGAAAAGAAACCCAAAATATTGTATTGGATTTGATTCGGTCAGATGCTAATTTTTCATTTAGTGCCAGACTTCTTAGTAAAATAGGCTTATGTGTATGGTACGGAGCCCAATTAGGATAATTGATCTGATTACAAAATAAAAGAGAGAGATTAATTGTTGACTCTTTATACTAATTTTAATATTTGTAAATTTATTTTTTTGGTTATTTTGATATTCCTTCTTACCAAGGCCCATTTTTATAAAATAACTATTTTCTTTTTCACTTTTAGGAATTATTTTCTCTTGATCACAAGTGCTACAATCTAGATGATGGAACCTAACCATCAATCTCGCAGCCTCAAAAAACTGGGTGCAGAGAAAGTTCCACGAGTTCAAACTTGTTCTTGTTTCGGATCTAAATATTATCATTTTTTTTTTTTGAAAATTTTACTACAACCACTTAGTCCGTCCATAATTAAGAAAAAAAACTCAACTTCATAATTTTGTTCACTACAGCCTCATCCACATTAGTATAAACTAATTTCTTCCAACCACCATTTGTTTATATATTTTCATTTCCTATTTTACCCTTCTCCATTGCACCTGATGTTGCTCACTCCTCAACCTTTACCCCAACGCAGAGTAATTCACGACCTGCGCGGTCAGGCTGTCGGGGTTAGAAGGGGGTGGGGAGCCCTCTCTCGAGGTGGGGGGCAGAGCCCCTGGAATTTTTTTTTTGATTGACCTTTTGCAGATCTTGTTTGTTCTTACTCGCGATGAGTTTTGTGCGTGTTTATATCTGAAAAGCATTATGAATCGTTCGATGTCAGTGGACGGGAGTCTGTTGATGATGGCGATGCTGATATGAGGATTGAGACTCATGATCGCAATGCTCTGTGAGGACTGACTAAAAAATATGACATTTTGTGAAGACTACGATCATGATCGCAGTTCTAGTAAGAGGATCGTTAGGACTGCGATCATGATCGCAGTCCTCACAAAAACCCAAAAATAAGGCATTTTGTGAGGGCTGCGACCATGGTCGCAATCTTTTTTTAGGAATGCGATCATGGTCGCCGTCCTCATAATGAATCAAATATAGGATATTTTTGTGAATACTGAAATCATGATCGCAGTCATATAAAAAAGAATGTGATTCTGATCGCAGTCGATATTTTTGTGAGGACTACGATCAGTTCTCACATGGTCGCAATCCTTATAAATTGTGCATTTTGTAAGCACTGCGATTAGAGCTGTGATCATTTTGTGAAGATTACGATCATAGTCGCAATCTTTTGAAATAAAGCATTTTTTTTTAGTACTGCGATCACAGTCGCAGTCCTCTATATTGTGATCATTTTGTAAGCACTGCGATCAATTCTCAGAAAATAAGGTATTTTTCAAAATGATCTGTTTTTTTTTTTTTTTTGAAAGCGATTAGTTAGGGGTATTTTCTTCTTTCTTCGCCGCTGATGAGCGCTGCAGCGCTTGAACGTGAACACACGTCCTTACTTTAGAAAAAGAGCGGTTGAAGCGATTACAATTATGTAAGTGAGTTTTTTTTTTTCTAATTTCTATTTGACTTAATGGCTAAAACGAAATCCCCGTTTTTTCTCATGCCTGTTTTGATGAGTGATACAATATCTATAATATCATACTGCCTATAAAATCACAGATAGTATTTTGGTCAGAGTGATTTATGCTTGAGTATTTCTATTATATCATAATTAATTTCCAAAATAAAAATGAAACTATTAAAATTTATTTTTTTCCTAATGCCGTCATTAATATCAATCACAGATCTGTTGGTATAGAACCAATAAAATGGAGAAATAAACACAACAAAAAAGGAATACAGACGTGAATCTCAACAGCTTATGATGTTGTTATCTTTCGATATTAAGTTAGAAATTACTTCTATACTTTATATCAATGTAATAATTTTATTTATACTACTTTTTTAAAATAAATGTAATTTTCATGGAAGAAAGATAGTTGAGCTACAAAGTTTGTTGAGATCTCCGAGTCATGAGGATGAGAGTGGGGTTAGTTTTGGATTAGTTTGCATCAATTTCATTTAGTTTGCATCAATTTTGTGTTGATAATATCCAAATTCGAGTCTTCTAATACAATTAAATTATTCACAAATTTATATGATCAAAATCATCAATTTTATTTCATCTCAATCCACTGAGATTTTGTGCACAGCTGTAAACAGAAACTCTTAATGTATCTTATACATATTCAATAGATATTCAAATTTGTATGAAGACATTTTTTTGATGGATTTAAACGATAGAGGAGATAAGACATTGCAAAAGAGTCGTTTGATTTCTATGGTCATTTGTTAATTTATTCAAGGGTATAAAATGAAAGAGGCATTCAAAATGTGTTGGAGATGCGTGAAGAGTATTTTCCCCATAAAGAATCATACAGGAATGCTCAAATTCTTGCTTCAGATTCAAATTCCTTCGTTCATGTGGGGAAAAATGGAGATGAATGAGTTGATTGTTTACACATTCATAGTTATTTCCCGTACCATCTTTCTCTTTTTCCTTTTTTTTTCTTCTTCTGACGATTAAATCATTTTTTAGATTTATTACATTCTGAAATTATCAGAGCCCAGAGAAATTTGGTGAGAACAGTTCACATTTTTCCATCTATATGTTCTTTGTGTATATGTTTTTTTAATCTACAATTGATAAACCTTAAAGGTTCAAATCTGGCGTGGAAAAAAAAATTTCTGTCAGCTGCGGTAGAGTTGAAAATTTCCTAGTACGATGTTCTCGCTCTCTGATTTGTTCTTTCTTCTCATTATAGAGTCAATAGTAATTTGTGTACGTAGCAGTCAAAAAAAAGATGAAAGAAAAAAATTCCGAAAATTCCTCTTAGAATGCTTCCAAATGTTTTGCAGAACTTGTTGATCCTTGACATAACTAGGATAGAGCTGTTCTAGTCTCTGTAATACAAACCTCGAGGCAAAGTCTGCATCAGCATGTCATGATTCCGGTTCACGGTATTCAGATCCATTCGTCCGAACCCGATAACAGTGTGTTTGTGTGTGCGTGTGGAGACATTTTTCGCTCACCGCGTTTCGCCCCCCCGGATGGTGGGTCCCACATTCATCCGACGGCTCACCGCGCTCGCGGCGAGTCCGGTGAGCAAACGCGGTGAGCAAAAATTTCTCGGGTGGGGCGACAAGGTCGGTTTGAGTTCTGAGCGCTCTGAGTGATGAAGGTATGGAAAGGTGTGAACAGTGAAGCAGGCAAAACAATAGAGAAGCACTGTTTGGCAACAAACTCTCCAGTTCCCATTTCTCTTCCTTCCCCTATAAAAATCTCTCCTCTAAAAAAAAAAACACACTGCAAAAAAAAATTATAAAAGAAGAAAAAAAAGAAAAAGAAAATGGCAAATCTCCCATTATTAAATCTTTCTCACACTCTCACCACCTTCTCCTCTCGGACTACCATCAATGCTTCATCCAATGGTAACACTTCATTTCCTCTCTCTCTGTGTTATGAACTTGTGATTATTATTTAGTTATTGATGGGTTTTTATAGTTTTGTTTGTTGATGGGATTGAAAATTTTGGTTTTTGCTCAGGGGTTCCATTTTCAAAGCCCAAATCTGGAGGTCCCACGATTCTTGAGATCTCACTGGATAAGATCCGGAGGCCCCTCATGAGAACTAGGGCTAATGATCCCGAAAAGGTGAAGGATCTCATGGAGAGCATCGGTCAGATTGGACTCCAAGAACCTGTGAGTTCCTGCCGTTTTTTTTTTTTAAATTTAAAATTACTGAAATTGGGTCATTGATTTTATCATGTTGAGTGGCTTTTTTTATGGCAAATTGATTTTTAAACTTGCCTTTGTCCTAAATAAAAATTTTTTCAGTCCATTATTTGAGACAAAAACAGAAAGAAAAACGATGAAGTTGAAGGGGAAGTTTTATAAATAGCTATACGATGACCATACCATATGGATCCAAATTTGGGCAAATGAAAAACAACATATCCAGGAAACAAGTGTAGCCAACTGAGAACAAGAGATGGTTGTATGGCACCTCAATGAGTGAATCTGTGGCTTTTGTAGATAAAGGAATTGGTTAAACAACTTAACTGGGACACGTGTGGTGAAAACAACTTTAAAAGCACAATACAACTACCACGATGAAAGGCTCAGACTTAAAAGAAATGAATGCTATGGATTTTGGACATATGCTGTTGCAATAAGAGAATTGGTTTCTTACTGTGTGAATTATATTCTAGTTCATGGATTCAACCTATTAACCTCATTGCAATCAAGTGTGCAGTTGCTTATTGGGTTCCATTGAAATTTGAGAGTGGAGTAGAAGAGGGGATCCCAGAAAGTAGTACGGTAGGTGACACAGGACGGAAGGGGGAAAAACTGGGTTTTTGGAAAATTGGGGAATAAAGTAGGAGAGGAGGGATTGAGAAGAACTAATCTAGGGTTTGAAAAATTGGGAGAAAAGATAAAAATAGGGTTCGAGCTTCACACTCAAGTGAATCACACGCTCACTCTTCACACGAATCACACGCAAGAGATTTGAGAAGAAAATTCAGAATTTTCATTAATCAATCCAAAACCAAAGAAACAAAAAAGTCCTGTAGCCTTTAAATAGATTTTACCAATTAAGTGCACGACATGTGCCCAAAAATTGATTACTAAATAAAATAAAATAAATAAAAACAAATCCCTAAATCAAATCAGAATCAAATCTGCCCCACATAATTTTATGCTTCCTCTTGTCAACACGAGTCCGCCATTATGGTTCCCCATCAATTTTCCTCTGGTTGGAGAAAACTCTTTCTCGAGTTTTAAAATGCAACACCATAAAAAATCTCGACCATAAAAACTGGACTGGATGTCGGTCAGGGTGTTGATAGTTATGAGCTGCAGTAAACCTCCATTTTTTAAGACGTCATAACCAATAAGACTTGAGAGGGATCATACTTAGCTGGTGATGTCAACATGGACGGCTGAATCGATGATGACGTGCTAGACAAAAAAGTATCCAGCTCTGACGGTAGTGGCATCGAATCAAATGCAACTTTAGGCTCGAGTTCGGACTCAGGCAGTGGCACTAGACCAAAACGCTGCTTCTGGTTCGATTTCGGACTCAGCCAGTGGATTGCAGTTTGAGCTCAACTCGAGCTCTAAAGTCAATTCTTACACTGACTCCAGATCTTTCTCTAGGTGTACCTCTAGATTTGGGTTGAATATAATTCTGAATCTTGCCCTGGATCTGACTTTTCAGGCATAGTTGTCTCCAGATCTGACTGTTGCTCGGGCTCTATTGGTTCTAACTTGTGCTCAAACATAACTGTCTCCGAACCTATTCTTGTCCCTCTCAATTCTACCCCAAACTTGTGTAGTTGTGTAGGTCTTCCCGCATTGCTGTGATCTTCATAAAAGCCTATTTCTAGTGCAATTATTCCCTAATCTTATGCAAATCTTCCCGAAGGCTCTCATTATCATAATAGACTGATGCAATAGGGCTTGGACTTCACTCCAGAAGCAAGCTCTGACATTATGGATAGTGAAGGGTTGTCTCCCACGAATCCAATGCTTCAAAAATAACTCGAATCGAGCTCTGAACTGTTGAGAAACAGCCAAAAAATCAAACTGGACTGCTAACCGGTCTACTTTTGCAAACGGGTCTGGATCAGGTCTACGCTATTGTAGCGAATTGGGTCAGGTTGGGCTGTTGTCGCGAGTCGAGTTGTTCTCGGGGTCGGACCCAAAAAGTTCGGGCCTTGAGTTGCAGGAGTGAAGCACGTAGAGGACTGAGGGGCTCCGGCGAGAGGCGAACGACATCGGGAAGGCTGGGAAGGGCCCCAACAATGTCGACAAATCGTGCTGAAGTTGCAAGAGCACCAGTGAGTCGCTGCAGTACGCGATGATGAAGGCGAGGTCTGCAGGTGAAGATGATGATGATGAGGAAGATGAAGTCAACGAGGACCTGTGACGTAGGCAATATTACGAAGAGATCGGTAGAATTAATTCAACCTCAGATCTGAGAAGGCGAAGTCGTGGTGACGTCAGATTGACGGTGGCGAGGTGGCGGTGTTGAATCGAGGTCAATTCGAGGCCAGAGCTATGTTGGCTAAGTGGAATTGGGATCAGATTTGTCAAGACGAGGATGTTGTCACGAATCTGAGTTTGATTCAAACTCGGGTTAGGTGCTGTCGAGGATCTGACTTCATTTTGGCGGCGAGACTGATTTATGGTTGCAGATGAAATTGGTGGTTGGGACTGCGATGACTAGGTTGACGACGGAGAATTAAGGTTCTTGGTTTGCGTTTAGTGGAGGGCAGTAGTAGTAGAAGAAAGGTGAGAAAGGAGATGATGAATATTAATGTATGGTATTTTTGATGGATTTTTGGTGGATTTTGACCGATTTTTGGAGAGTAACTTATTTCTTTTTTTTTTTCCCCAGATCTAGGGTTCTTGGGGTTTTTTTTATAAAAAAATCAAAGATTTGGAAGAAAAGAAAAGAAAAGAAAATCTAGATCTAGGGTTTTGTGGAAGAAATCAAGAAATGTGCTTTGATACCAATTTGACGCAGAACGAAGAGGAAATGCTAAGGTTTTGAAAATTGGAGAAGAAATTAGGGTTTGGGGTGGGATCGGGATAAACTAATCTAAGGTTTGAAAAATTAGAGAAAAGATAAAGATAGGGTTCGGGCTTCACGCCCAGACGAATCACACGCCCTCTTCAAGAATCACATGCAAGAAATTTGGGGAGAAAACTAGATTTTCTCAGAATTTTCATTAATCAATCTAAAAACTAAAAAAGTACAAAAGTTTTGTAGTCTTTAAGTAGGTTTGCCAATTACGTGCACGACACGTGATCAAAAGAATAGTAGTAAATAAAATAAAATACCCAGAAAACAAATCTCTAAATCAAATCAGAATCAAATCAGCCCCAAATCATTTAAGCTTCCTCCTGTCAATATGAGTCCACCATTTTGGTTCACCACCAGTAGGTCTGGATGTTCATTCTTTTGCTAATTGAGGTTTGTGGGGATTCAAGCATGGAGGTTTCATACTCGTGCGAGGTTAAAGCTCCCCGGCCTTGTAGATCCAATTATGTCTTATGTCTGAAGCATTTGCATTAATTAAAGTTGAGGATCGTAAATTCAAATCCTTTTTGCCTTGGATTGATGGATGGTAGCTTCTAATACAATTATTTCCTTTTCTTGAAGGGACTAATTAGGCTCTCCTTGATTGTCACTTCGATGAAGCAATCTACCTAATATGTTTATCATATTTATAATGTTCTCTTAAAAATCTTGATTGGTTTGATGGAAATTTATTGAAAGTGCAATTTGTTTGCGAGGCTTAATCACAAAAAACTAACTAATGAATGGATTACTTATTCTTATAAAAGAAGTGAAAGTGAATCCATAAAGTGGATGGAGGATGCATGTGATTGGGTTAAAGCGTGAACACATATTTGGACTTCCCTAATAGAGTTGAGAGCATTATACTCCATCTAACCTTGGCTTGAAAACCTATTTGCACTTGTTCTGATTTGTTTAGTGACCCCAGTAGAATAAGTAGAATTCTTTGTACATTTTGTATTCCCCCCCCCCCCCCCCCCCCCCCCCCAAAAAAAAAAAAAAAAAAAAAAAAACCCTAATGTCTTATATTTGCTCAGCCTTTTCTGGTTTCTATCTTGTTCATATCTATATGCTTTAGGCTCCACACTTTTGGGGACTGCATCATTATTCTCTCTGATTGTCCCGTCTTACTCTCCTACTAAAGGAGCGTAAATTTTTGTTTGAACCCATGTTTGATACTTGATTTAAAGTTAAATCTAATTATTTCACAAACTTGTGCATATTGGTGAATTATTTAAGTGTGAACAAGTCTGTTATGAACTGGTTTAAATTCAGTGATGAGTTAGATCATACTTGCACAGTCTCGGTATATCCTTATTATGATTAGAATTGTTAAATTGTTCTTGTTATAGTTTAGTGCATTGCAGCACATTTTCCCAACTCGGTAGTTACTATGTGTTCATTTTGAAATTTTAGTTAATTATTTCATATTGCAAGAACACTGGTAACACTTCTCTTCGTATATGGCTATTTATGCAGATTGATGTGCTGGAGGTTGAAGGAATCTACTATGGTGCGCACTAATTCAAAACTTAATCTGAATACAAGCAGATAAAATACTGAATTAACTCATGCTCTCTCTTCTGTAGGTTTTTCTGGATGCCATCGCTTTGAGGCGCATCAGCGTCTGGGTCTCCCAACTATTCGCTGTAAGATTCGACGTGGAACCAAAGAAACTCTAAGGTCAGATTCTTCCTTCTGATACTAATACACTCTACAACCATCATTCACTAGCTTAACACAAGATTTCACACTTTCTTTCAGGCACCACATGAGATAATTTCACAAGAGAGGACACCCTGGATGTTGCTGAACATAGAACCATGCAACTGGAAGTATCTAAAATGCTTTTATCTAGATCAGTTGATCTCTATATGCTTTGTATATATTTGATAGAATGCAGTTTTGTCTTACTGAACATAGATTTGGAAGTAGGGTGAGGTACCCGTATGTATTTGTTATTAAGCTAGCATTCGCGATGGCCTAATCTGTATTTCCTAACGTATTCCTTTTCATTTATATTTTTGTATCCGTTTCATCCTCGAGAAAACAAAATATAAATAAGATGATACTTAATATCAGCTTTGTTTCTGCCCGTTTCTGGTTAAATAGTTTTAATTAACGGAACAAGGACTTAGACCACTTATTCCCAATTTTCTTTATCATTGTACTTGTTAGGTTCTTCTCAGTCTATTGGTTCTCACAAAGTCTTATGCGATTCGGTATATTACAGTAGTACCAAGTGAGTCGAGAGAATGGTGCAGTGCAACACTGAGAGTGACAAATTCTCTCCCTTGTGCTTTTGGGGAGCCATGAGACTTGAGGAGTGACATGGCATTATAATGATAATAATAAATGGCTAATGTTTGTGTGTAATAAAAGTATACTGGCTAGACTTAGTTGAAGATCTAAGACAAATATCATTACTTGATAGCTAGAATCATATTTGAGTTTAATTTATCCAAAAAATAACTACACTGTAGATTTGGGACACAAGTAGTGCAGAGCAGGTAAACACTGCAGTACAAAGACAGTTAACTGAACATGTTATCATAACACAGAATAAAGGTCCCTGTTTTAATTAATTATGGCTTCTTTGTTCTACTTGTACAATAAAGAGCCTGATCTGGACACTGCAAATATTGGCAGAGGGCTTGGCCCCTGCCCACCAGAACTGGAGCCTTCTACAAACTTAACTGTCCGGCCTGAGCAGTACTCCAACGCCCCTGACCGCCGATGCTGTTGCTTCTCACCGGCCGCCTCCTGATGCTGCATTGGAGCGTTGAAGTAACCCGAGTCCTGTGCATTAGACTGAGGTGTAGAATCACCACCTCGGTTTTTTTTTTTTTTGATGTCGAATAGGAGGAGATGCATGCGTGAGAGAGACGGTGACTGCGTTGGAGATGGTGCTGCTAGCAATTCTAGAAGGATAACCAGAAAAGAGCTCCGGTAATGCTGTTGATATAATGATCGAAGGACGGTATGTGGGATGTGGTATGTGGATTTCTAGCGTGCTTCTCGCGGGAGGAAGGGGACATGTCACAGAGTGGGTCCAAGAACATCAGCTTTGGTATGATATGTGATCTGCATTGAGGAAGTTCTCGTCAAATGAATGCTGCTAGTTACATATCGAAATATGTAAGATCATGCCAATACAAGCAAAAATACTATTGAAGAGAAAAATTCTGCGCTAAACAAGGTGACAATATGCAAGATCATGACAATTTACCAATGTTGCAATACTTTTTTTTAATTATCGCCAACATAAACTATGGGTCATCCAACAAGTCAATGGAGAAATGGAGAAAGTTGATAAAGATTTGTCTGTAACTAAATGCAGGTCCAGGGAATTCACAATAAATTCCAATTACCATCGAACTACATGAAAATCCTACTGAAACTGCAAGTAGATTACCATTTGAGACTTTATACACAAGTTCTAGAATAAATTACCTGTTATTATCACTCCATGAATCCAGAACAATCATTGCAGCGCATTTGACAAAGAGCTGCATTGCAGACTTGATGTTTCTTGAACCGATACGCGGCTCAGTATTCAGGCTCTACCATCTCGCTGACATGCCCATTTGAAAGAGACCGTCTCTGTTGCTCTGCTCTTTTCAACCTAACAAACTCACTTCCTGCTGTCACAGCATTGATGCATCTGCAAAATCAAGGAAATTTAAGAAAAAATGGAGGTAATAAAATTAGGAACCATTATGACTAGACCTACTATCTTTTGTTCACAGTGCCATTGTGGGGTCTGGGGAGGTTTACATGTACACAACCCTCATTCCCACATTGCAGAGAAGCCATTTCTGAGATTAAAAACTGTGACCTCTTAAGTCACAATGGAGAAACCTAAATGTTATGCCAAGGGTCATCCTTTAACGTTCTTTATTTTCTGATTTAAAATTTCGGAGTTTTTTTGTTTACATTATTACTAATTTTCAGAAGGTTTTCCTTTTCTTCACCTTCTTCAAAGTCAGCCCCATTATATTTAGAATTTCAATTACATCTGTATATTACTTTTTTCAAGTAACGAGACATATTGTTCCACATAGTATAGTTGCTTCATCTACATTTCATTCTCATTTTCTAACCCTATAAACTACCAAGTTTTCTTTTAGGTTCTACCATCTAGTTTCTGATTCCTCATTTCACCTAGTTGTGTCTTCAATTATTTACCTTAGCTTTTCCATCGATGCTGCTTACAAAATACCCGAATTGTTTTGGAAAAATCTAGATTCTAGAAGTTTCTGTCTGCCCAAAGGATAGGCTGTAAAAGCCATATACAATATTTTCATGAATTGCAGGTTATTTATTTCATAAAGTAACTGGCTTTACAATGTTACTAGGGCATATGACATGGGCATGAAGGATATGCACTAAAAACTTGACACACACGTCCTCTGTGCGTACTGTAAGCATGTATGCATAATTATTAATCAGTTATGCACTGGAACCAAGTAGTCCAAATTATATTGAATGATAAATTTGTCATTCAATTTTAAAAAGTTCCAGGAATTGCAGTGAATTGGTAATTTCATGGCTTAACAATTTTTATGTGGTAACAGAGTGTCAATGAGTCCGGACTCAAGGTTCTAATACAATGCAGGAAAGAAACGAAAAACTTTAGGTTTCGTCATAATTGCGGCCTATCATAAAAGATGATTTTGCTAATGACTTGATGGTGTAACTAAAGGAAGCAAACATTTTCAAAAGCTACAGAGTGATTCCTATGGAGCTCACATCACTGGTTTCAGCAAATTATATGCACTGAAATGATATCTTTCAAAACCTCATTTGTACTCTCTCTTCTTTTCATGGATAATTTCTGAATTTGGAAAACAGTAGCAAGTGAAATGAGGATAATAGTTCCAAAATGAGTCGTTCCAGTTATTTTCTGATTTGTTTGGTTGGGAAATATCCCATCTGAATTGAGGTATTAGCCAAGAACAAATGTGGAGAAAAGCCTGGAATAAACAGTTTACTGCATGTTTTTGAATTGTAATTCTAGAAACAAACAGTGGCAAAGTAAACTCTGTCAGTTTCTATGACTAAAAAAAACGTCTTTTAGCAGGTGAAGACCCCGCCCTTTATCAGCATTTGCTTCCAAGCCGAACCGTATCTAAAGAAACCAATGAAAAAACCAGCATAAACCAATAAGTTTAAAATAAATATCTTGCCACATATAGTTCAATGATAACACCACAATGTAAGAATAAAATACCTGGCTAAGCAATGTACATTGTTGTTGAATCCTTCAGTGTTGACATAATAACTAGATGTACTCTAGATGTTGGAGAACATAAGTGCAGCACAAAGATATGGAAGCAAGCTCCAAGAACTGTCAGTGGAAGCACCAGCTTCTTCCATGATTGAATGCATCCATTTCAGATCATGCTCACTAACCACCCCTACACTATTTGCCACCTTTCTCAACCTTCTAATTTCATCCTTTTCTGGCATCTCATTAGGTAACTTCTTACCAACCCCACTTATCAGGGAAACAATTAGAGGAGCCTTTTCTTCTAGAACTTCTCCAGCAGCTTCTACTAGAGTCCGGCGGAAAGCTATTGCCTGCCAAGCTTGAATACAAATGTCAATCAGTGTTTCCATGTCAAGGATTTGTTTTAGATTTGCTTCTCTTTCAGTACGGTCACCAGAACTCAAACACCCAGCTATAGCCTCCAGGGCTCCATGGTTTGACCTTAAGGATGTGTCTATACAGTTCAATAATGTAGCAATATGTTCTCAAATTGTCCTGTCAATTTTATCAAATCCATAACCACCAAATATGCGAATTAAGGCTTTAAGTTCTCTTGAACTAGTAAATGACTCGGCTAGATATCCCCAATAAGCTGTGAGCTCTTGAAGAAATTATGGGTAGGCACAAATACAATTCCAGCACCAGATATATCCTCCATATACCAGTTGCAGATGATTTCTACTGCAGAACCACTCTGTAAATTTGCAGGCTTTTCAAACGTATGCTGGTTAGAAACTGGCCCAGTGAAGGTTTCCATCAATAAGACTTCTCGAATGCCCTCAGTAAGGTCCATACTGATGTGTTGCTCCGCTAGGTGGATGATGTTGATGTGTCGTCGTATCAATGATTCCATAATAGATGGGCGTTGAAGGCCACTTTCAGATCACAAAACTGAAAGTGGCCTTCTCCTGAAGTTTGCAAGGATACAATCTTTCGTGTACTGCACAAGAAAGCAAACCCAGGATAAGCAAAAGACCAACCACCCTATGGTTAAACCAAGATGGTTCTAATGCATTAATATGTTGGCACAAGAAATTCTTTATCAGATAATGAAAAGAGGAAATGAGGAATACCTAGACTCTTTTGACTTAAATCTAATACACACTTACAATTAATTCAAAAGAATGCATCTAGAGATATTCTGTGTGGGAAAAGGATTTGCATGGGTGGGGGTGGGTTTTTTTTTTTTTTTTTCTTTTTCTGTTGTTGTTGTTAGTTGTTTTTTTTTTGGGCGGGTGTGTGGTGTGTGTGTGTGTGTGTGTGTGTGTGTGTGTGTGTTTTGGTGGGGTGAACATACCCGTGGTACATAAAAGAAGGAAACTCCACTTATCACATTGTTTGTCTTTCTTGTACTTCCACAACTAAACCATCTCTGTGGATAGAATAGCAGTCTAGAGGGAAGAGAAACAAATTTTGATATTGATTAAAATTGAAATATAGTAACTGGAGTCTGAAAAACAACCAGAGATGGCAGTGAAAATAGGTCAATAATACCAA
This sequence comes from Agave tequilana, assembly GCA_038442645.1. Lineage (NCBI taxonomy): Eukaryota > Viridiplantae > Streptophyta > Magnoliopsida > Asparagales > Asparagaceae > Agave > Agave tequilana. The sequence goes on from JAVJIF010016595.1 coordinate 74,043, forward strand.
GTAAACTCATTGCGAATTGAGAAATAACGAGGTTACAAAGTAAAACTTTCGCATAAACAACTTTGAGGGAGATCAAGAGATAAGCAGAATATGCAAACAGCATATAGTACCAAGATTTTCAGATGCAATAAATAGTCATTAAAAGATAGAAAATGGAGGAATCTGAAGTGATAAGTAATTTTTTAATAATATGAAGCAAGATTTGAAATATTACCCAATACCGATATTTACACTCAACACAGATATTACTGATATGAATCAATAAGCGATACGATACCGGCACTGCCGATATGACCAAAACGAAACAGCCACAATTGCCATTTGACACCAAAAAACCTATGGACGATACCAATTCCGATGTCAAGATATCAAACCTTGATATGAAGGGCTTATTCATAATATGAAGATGATTAAAGGTTGATTTATGGTTAGTTATTAAATGCAGGGTGTGCTTGCAGACGAATTGAATAAATTTTGGGTTATCAAGTCATAAAATTAGGATCCTTAAATTATCCAATAGGAACTTGAAGAAAGTTACCGAAGATTTAGTTGGGATTTTGTCCTTGGAACTCCATCCTCTCCTTGAACCAATGCCCTTTGGTAGAAATCTTTTTGCTCTAGGACACAAGCTAAAGAGAGTGGCATCCCTGTATCTCTGTTGGTTGGGAATGGTGACTCATCTCTTGGATAGGAAAAAATTGGCGGCTTCAAAAGAAAAAGAATGAAACAAAAGGGGAAAAAAACAGAGGCGGCTGGAGAGGAAGAAAGGAGATAGAATAAAAGAAGAATGAGAAGAGTTGAAAGAGAACATCTTCAACTTATTAGGCGAGAATTCAAGGAATTTCTTTTTGTATATAAGATTATTGATTTATAAGATTTTTAGGATTTTAACCTAGTTAATTAGATCAACAATTGTTAATATGTTATGCTGAAAATTCTTGTTGTTTGAGTTCTATTTCATAACCATGACATGAAAAGGGTTTTGATTTTTTTTTTTTTTTTGTTTGTTGGGGGTGGGGGGTTTGGGGGGTGGACAATTTATTCTTTACAGCAACCAGCTTAATAACCGTCATACACAAAATGTTTTGGGTTCTGGGATTTTGAAATAAGGTATAGTAAGTGTTCACTTATATGGTTATATATGAATGTATAAACATGAAGTGCATGAAATTGTTTTAAGACCCACAGATGCAAGGTTGCCTAAATCAACTTAAAACAAGTTTTAGTAGATGGAACAGATTGGGCTTGCCTTGAGACTTTGAGACATTATAGTTTTAAATACAAATGGATTTAATATTATGTTGGAGTATGGAAGAAGATATTTTATTTGGAAACTAATTCAATAATTTTTTATCATTTCATGATGTTTATACTTATTGAGAATAATATACTTATGTTTTAATATAATTAGTGTCTGGAATTATTTTATTGTCAGAGTTTTTTACACAGTCAAGTACTAGTGCTCTCATATTCTGTCAATATCGGAATGGGGTCATTAAGTACCGTAATCAAGATTGAGTCATTACATATTATATCAGAGAATATGTTGCATATCTGTGTAGTATTTATGGATGGTTTAATGATCCTGAGTAGACATACAATTATGACTTTTTCACTGGAACTTGACGATCGACTTAGACACATTATTATGATCAATTATATTAGACTATTTGATTGAAAATGATGGGAGATCAGTATAATTATTAAGTTTCAAATACAAAACTTTGTTTAAGTGGGGGTAGAATATAATGTCTATTTTTATAAGCAATAAACACTCCTTAAAAAATGGAATATGGAGGGTTTGGAGTACTGGGTTATTTATAATAATGAAGCACTTATATGTAATATGAAGACAATTAAAGGCTGGTTCCTGATTAGTTATTAAATGAGTGGGGTATTTGCAAAAGAATGTTGGATAAAAGTTTGGGTGATTTTTTCCCAGAAAGGCATGTAGACCTAAATCATAGCCCCCAGTCTCATGCATCGCAAAAATAGCCTCCATGAAACGTAATACACCTCTGAGTGCACATTGCAAATTTAGTTCAAAAAATCCCCTTGCCCATCGCAGATGGGGAGATTCAAATCCGCGATCTTCCACAATGAAGGAAGGGTATTGCCGCTTGAGTAATGCTCACTAGGCAAGTTTGGGTGATTGAGACTGCAAATCAAGATCTAATTTGAGTCAGATCCAATAGAAACTCGAAGAAAATTGAGATTAGTTGGGAATTCCATCCCTTGATTCCAATCGCTGGGAATGGCGAGTCATCTATTGAGTCGACAAAAAGAAGAAAAATATTTGGCGGCTGAAAAAGAAAAAGAAGGAAAGTAAAATAAAAACAAGAAAAAAAGGAACAAAGGTGCTAGAGAGGAAAAAAGAAGAAAAAGAAGATGAAAAGAGGAAAGAGAAAAATAGAAAGATATCATCTTCAACCTTGAAGGCAAGAGTCAGAATTTCCTTTATATTCCTTAAGTTATTGATTGATAAGATTTTAGAATTTTAACCTAGTTTGTTAGATCTATATATATTTTTTATACTGAGAAGCCCTGTTGTCTTTAGTTCTACTTCATAACCTTAGGAAGAGAAAGGTTGAGTTTTTGGGAAAAAGCTAATTAGAAAAAAATCTATTTATTCTTTCCAGCACCTGGCCGAATAGCCATCATACACAAATAGTTTTGGGTTCTGGTGATTTTGAAATAAACTAGAAGATGATGGAAAAGTTTCAAAAGCCCCTTTGTATATAATAAACATTTATTATATATGTATATATAAATATTAAGTGCTTGAAATTGTTTTACTTTTAACACCTGCAGGTTGCAGGTGGGCTAAATAGTTTTAAAATAGCTTTTGATAGATGGGACAATTTGGGCTTGTTGAGACTTTGACATTATGGTTTTAAATAAAGATGGATTTAAGATCATGTTGTCAGATTTTGGAAGAAAATGTTTTGTTTAGAAATTAATTTAGAATTTTTGTATCATTTGGTGATGTTTATATATATTGAGGAGAATTACTTACTGATGGATGTAATTTGTGATAGGAATTCTTGCATTGTCAGAGATTTTTGGCATAGTTAGGTAGCTATCTCATATTCTGTCAATTTCAGGATTCAAGTCATTACACAGACTACATAATAGTTAGAAGTTATGTAAATCAAGATTATTACAGGTAGATTTAGCATCTCTTATAAACTGAAGATCAACCAAATATAGTTCTCATTTGTGAGATTACAGTTGATATTTGCTGTGCTCTTAGATTTTGTATCTAAAGGTCAAGATCACAACTTTCAGATTGACTTCAAGGGAATTTTCAATTGCACATTCTAGCTATCTCGTGCAAAATTTCTATAAAATGAGTTTCATCTTATAAGGGATAGAATCATTGTTGAGATTAGGTGCACTGAGATGTTTAAAAAGCTGAACCCTTCCCACTCTCAGAGAACACGGTTTTCAGCTTTAATACAACTCTTAATTCCACTACCACCCTCCCATCCCCACACCACCTCCAACCCGTGCAGACATGCTCTTGAAGGAAGGAAGCCACAAAGCACATTCTAGATAAACTGACGTGTCAAAAGAGACAAGAACCCTGGGCCTAACTCCGGGTTCCCACTTCTGTAAAAGCTTAAACTTTCAGATACAATTGTGTAACATCAAGTTTAATGCCAAGTTCTGCAATGGTTCAATGAACGTACGATCTTGCATCTATCAATATTAATTTGAATTTTTAAGGAAGTACATGGCACGCTGGATTGAAAGCATGTAGTGATATAGTGAGTGCTCTATGTTTAAATTAAAACTTTTAAGAAATGAGAAAACAGACCAAGAAAACTGATGTAATACAGGATCACAATCACATTCGAATACAAATAAGAAGAAAAAAATTAGGGTTTTACAAAAAATAAAATGAAAAGAAAGATTAGGGTTGGAGAAAGAAACAGATAACTTTAAGCTTCACACCCCTTTACGCGGTCTTCGCACCGCTTAACCCACAAGTTTCGCACCCAAAACTCAAGAGCACTCTTAAGAGAATTTAACTGGAAAAAATTTAATTATTCATTGTCTGTTTATAAGGGAGTCTAGAGGGCCTTTTAAAGGCTTTACAAGAGTCTATTTCTCGGATATAACTATGTGATACTAAAAATCAAAACAAATGAAACATAATAACTCAAAATAAACTAAGACATGAAAAATTACTGATAACTAGCTTGATGTCCTCATCATTTCCCCCGGAGTGTGAGAAACTTAACCCTGTCGAGTGAGAAATCTCCTCACAAAGTATCTCAATCAGGCAAAAGTGGTAGTCGTGGTAGCAACACTGATACACCGCATCGAGACCATAATAGTGGAGGTGGAGATGCTCTCCGTGATGGGTCAACTGTGAAAATTGGTAGCTCGATCAAGGCACAGAGCGAGGCACATCATCCTCGCCGAAGATGGACCTTATACCAGGATCCAATGGGCTTTTCGATTCGTAAGTAATGAAAGCAATTCTCTTTAGAGCCTTATCGAAATATATACGTCAAGTGTGCAACTTCCTCACAGCCTCAAGATGACTCGTAACCATCACTTTATTATCAACTGTAAATTCCTACCAAATACTATATGGAGTTACAGCAAACTTGTAGGTGTCATTATAAATTACTATCGGCCTAGTGATATCATGAATATGTGCAACAGGTAAATGCAATGCAGTAGGTATTTTAAGCATAACTCCTAATGAAGGGAGAATGAGAGATATGATATGCCTAGGAGGACACACATCTATCCCCGCAGATGGAGGCACATTGGACTCAGGCACAAACTCTAAACAACCAAAAAAAGATGAAACACTTGAAACCATCTGTTGGATCTTGATAAGAAATTTAGGTGACTCCTAAAAGATGAATCGATAAGAACAATCATAAAACTATATTCAGCTCAAGGAGACTCGAATGACTGACTAGGCACAATGAGTGTATTAGACTCGACTATCTCATCCACGTCATCACTGGCACTATCAAAAGGCATGTGGATTTCATCGTTAACCAATGTCTCAGCACAAACGGATGTGTCTTCAATTATACTAAGAGTCTTGGAAGGAACGCGGAATTTTTCAATTACTTGCGAGTCGTCAACATCATCAGTGGGCACAGTTTTAACATATTGACTCTCCGATGAGCACTGATAATCATAATATCCATATCCTTAATATTTAGAACATATGGCCTTGGTGTTGACTGGCGTTTTGAAAGTCAACTCTAACTTTAATGTAACATCAAAGGGCTCTTCAACCGTGTCTAAGTCATAGGGCCAGTAATCATAGAACGTTTTATTTTAGGCCATAAACCCTAAACAAACCTAGTTATGCTCTCAGAATGGTGCTGTCTCACGTCACTAAGATGGGTTAAGTCCTTGAATATGGCAATGTAATTCTGAACGGACAAATGACCCTAACGGAGATTGTGTAGCTGGTCTAAGTGGGGGCCTTTATAATGTTGACTAGTCATTATGACTCAAGCAAACAAGCAGATGCAGTGGAGAACCCTAAGTTCAAATAAACTAAATGCATGTACTAAGTGAACAAAAATATCCTAAAATTTAAGCTCTAAATGTAAAGAAAATGCACTCCAAAAATGATAAAAGCGATAAATACTGATGCAACCACTAGATGAAGCAAATAACATTCAACCAACAAATTTTAGCAATCCAAATAGTAATTGCAGTAATTTAACAGTTAACAATTCAGCTCAAATTAAGTTATCACTTGAGGGGTGAGTCGTTCACGCCCAGACGCAAAAAATTCTCTAAAACTCTTCGGAGAAATACCCACACCGTAAAAAATAACTCACCTACAAAGTCCTGGAATAGTAGTAATATGAAATGGAGGAAAGATGTCTCGAACTGGACTCAAATCGGAATGAAAAAGAGGGCCTGAAATATTGCTTTTCTGTTGCACGAAGAGTACCGGCTCCAAATAGAGACTTGAAGAGATTAATTTGTTAAAAAAGCAGTAAAAACTTTACCAATACTCCGGAATTCAGCTACCAACCCACTGCTTCAGATGAAACTCGAATCGGACTCCGGATGGGCCTGAAACCAGTATTTTAAATGTCAGATATCGGGGAAATGTCGGATGTCATAATCGGATGTCGGATTTCGGATTTTGAATTTCGGAGATATTTCGGGGCCATCTTGTAAATTTCGGACGTCATGGCGGATAACAAATATATATCTTAAATGTCTTAAATAATGTAATCATAAAATTCTTATTAAGGTAATATATACACAACTTATACAAAATTACATAAATATGTTTATGATAGGTATACTTGTCTTAATATTTTACATACACTCACAACTCATTATAGAAATTTCTCAATTGTTCCAACTTTCAAGACCAACCAATACATTGAATTTTTTCCTGAAATGTTAGCCTACATTTTTCCGAAATAGCGGCCAATATTTCGCTGAAATGTCGGCCGACATCTCGGATTTTACCTGAAATGTCGGCCGACATTTTTCAAAACGCCATATCAAATGAGGGTGGGGATGTCGTAGCGGTGAGGGTTTGAAAACGAAATGTCGGCCGACATTTCAGAAATGTCGGCCGACATTTAAAACACTGCCTGAAACAGACTCTAAAACGGACGAGTGTTGGGCTTTGGGGTCATGAACAGTAACCGGGAGGTTACTGTTCACAGTAATCAGGGCGATTACCGTTCACTGTTAACAATAATCGGTATTTTTTTTGTTTTTTTCTTCTTTTTCTGTTTTTCTGTTTTTTTTCATGTTTTTCTTTTTTTCTTATTTTTCTTTCTATTTTTCTATTTTTTCAAAATAGATCTAGATCTAGATTTAAATCTAAATCTAACAGTAATCGATTTTTTTTTGCAAAGTAGATTTAGATCTAGAGATTTAGGATTTGGGGAAGAGAAAAAATTCGAAGGAGATTGGGACCAAAGCTCTGAAACCAAATGATGTAATACAAGATCGCAATCACCAGATAACTTTGAGCTTCGCACCCCTTACGCGGGCTTCGCACCCCTTACACCACGGATTTTGCACCAAAACTCAAGACCACTCTCAAGAGAATTTAACTGGAAAAAGTTTAATTATTCATTGTCTATTCATAAAGAAGTCTAGGGGCTTTTATAGGCTTTACAAGAGTCTATTTCTCGGATATAATCGATGTGGTGCTAAAAGCCAAAACAAATAAAATACAGTAACTCAAAATAAACTAAGGCATGAAAAACTATTGGCAACTGGCATGATGTCCTCATCAAAAATAGACCTCTCGTAGAACAAAGACATGGTTCAGAACACATAATGGCTCCATGTCATTCAAAACAGAGCAAAGATTTGTCAGTCTCTGCATGACTGCTTCTAACCTGTTTAATTTGGACAAATTAGGAAAAGACTATCAAAGTGGCCATGTAAGAATTCTCTAAAAATGAATCAAATTAAACTTAAACAACTTACATTTTAACAGAGTTGTTATTTTCAGGATAGCTCTCCTAACCTGGCACTCGAAAACCAGGAAAGGCTTTGGGTGACTTTGAATGGTTTGAGAGTTTCAATGCATTGTTGATACAAATGGCTGCTTGCTCTGGAAGAAGCTGAAACATTCAATATAATGAGATTTAACCATGGAATGTTTTGTATTAACCTAAGAATTAGCAGAGCAGAAAACGGGGCACCCGCGATTCTAAGGAGCCGAATCCGCCTTCAGAGTCCAGAATATTTATCAAACCTTCTAGGCCACCCATTATAGATTCGTTAAGGGGTTCAACATATAAAATAGCATCTCTTCCCATTTTATTCAACTGCATAAGTTGCAAAACAAGTAGTCACGTCCCAATTCAACAGCAATTGATTAATTGCAACTTTTACTTACAAGAGGTACCTAATGAAGGAATTAAGTATGGATAGTTTCTTTCCAAGGACAATCTTTAGAGTTCAACAAGCAAACAGCCCATAGCTATAGTTTGCAGTCAAACCCAGAGAGGGAGGGAGCCAGGGAGGGAGGACAAATCCTCTCTAATAAAATATCAAATTAGAATATAGCTCAATATGCCCAGTAGAGCATTTTATCATGCTCTGTTCGGGGGTGGGGTGTGTGTGTGTGGTGTGTGTGGGGGGGGGGGGGGGGGGGGGGGGGAGATAAAATGTGTGCAAATTCATACTTCTATACAGGAGTCAGGATCAAAGAGGCTGGACGCTTTTCTTGGAATAATGACTCTGTTGTTAGTCTTCTTTGAGCAATGCAAAAACTAACACTAGGTATTATTCTCTTCTGACAGTAAAATAGTTAAAGGAAACCTGAACAAAAAAACTATTTTTAGTCTGAAAAACTCCTAATTTTCTTGTAGAAAGTTGAACAAAAAACTATTATGATTGAAAATCTTCTAGTAGAAGCTTGACCTAGCCCCCTACATAAACTCGAGCTGTGTTGGAGGATCACATGTATAAACAATCATAATTTGTTACATCATAGAGCTCATATCATAAAATAAAAGGTATGTATCAGTAATGGAGGATCACATCTTGATGCTTATAATATAAAAGGACATGAGAATTCAAATCTGTGAATGACAATCATTTTGCTTACATCTTTAAGTTGCTTAAGGCTTCAATTCGCACATATTTTTCAGCTACAAACAAAAATTTAACCCTCTGCATTCTCATACTAATTACCAGATCCACGATCAGTACTTTACTAAAATATTTATTAGCCTATTGCACTGCAAAGTACCTCTCTGGAATAGTTGCAGAAGCGCATTCTGGAAAACTGGTAGCAACCCAAGCCATGCACAGCAGTGCTGTGAGCGCCCTCCTGGCCCAAACATGGTGTTTCTGCAGACCTGTTGAAACCAAAAAGGAAAAACATGAATAAACATTATTTCTTAAAGAATATAAATACAAGACTGTGATATTGGTCAGATGAGATATTTTGGAGGAAAAGAAACGCTTGCTGCTGTCAGATGGTGATGATAGAAATAAAGCTTTTTAAGGCTTCCATGCTTTGACAGTTGAGTTTCAAGTTCATCCACGCATCTGAAAGATATTTAATAATAGAGGTGACTAGATAACCATGCAGTTTGATTATATTGCATGTAAAGAATGGGAATGCATAGGAAGTTATGAACATGAAGAAGAAAAATACAATTATTGTTGAAATATAGAAAAATTATTTCCAGCATTATATCTCTGTGATTCAGATAAATTACAGAGTTAGTTAAGCTCCAAGTTTCAAAAACCTAAGCATACAGCTGTCTGTATCAGGCGATCGCAATTTCCTTACCAACAAAAGGGCCCTTTTTCTGGTTTATGTTCTGATTCCATTAATACATTAAAAGTTGGTTGATAGTGAGTACAACTGTGCAAGTATCCTGAACATGAGCAAATGGCTTAAGCAGATTTATCTATTGTTTTCGAGCTATAACAACCCAAGCTCGAACTGTTGATATCCAAAACTAACTCAGGCTGAGCTTATCTCCTTAAGTTCGAAATATAACCATGCTAAACTCGACCTAGCCCTCAACATAAACTCAACCTGTGTTGGCTTGCTCAGGCTTGGCAAGTTTGCCTGATTTGCTGTCATGTCACTTTTAAGATCTAACAGCTTCCAATAATATATTGACGAATATATGGTCAATACACTCCTAAATCTAGGATATCTATGTTGAGAGAAGGGCTTTCACGATGACGATGAATAAGAATAGATCAGATCAAAGAAAGAGGAGTAAGATCACAGATGTATCAAAAGACAACACACAGAAAACACCAAAAATTACGTGAAAACAACAAAACAGAAAAAAAAACCACGGAGTAGCTCACAAATTCACTATTATCGAGAGATTACAGGGAGATAAAGAAGAAGACCTCACAACTATTCTTTACAATAGCTCTAAGTTTTTATCACCACCCTAATATGATGGCATCTCGTTTTATAGAGAAAACTAGGGTTACAAGTTGTGACATTCCTAAATGCCCTTGATACATGGCTTGAGTTTCCTGTATTGCGAAGTTTCCAGGCTGGACCACATTTGCTGCGCCTCACTCCGTCTAGGGGATGTTTCTTGCCCTGTCACTCGGAGTGCTCCCCCCGAGACCCCGAGTGATCCCCCGAACACTTGAACATGCCTTCGTCTGAAACTCCAAACTAGCCCACACTCGTCTGTAGTATGCTTTACTCAGAGAGTCGGCAAGGTAGTCCAGTTCTCGGGAGACTCTTTCCAATCCATTCTCCGAGTCATCCAGGATGGACTTTCCGATTTCCTAACTCTCACTGCAACTAGGACTCACAGTTTTTCTTACGTAATACTTCTCCGAGGCGATTCGCATCAAAGTCGGCAATTAGGCTCCACAATCTCAATAATCTCCCACTTTGGAGACCGATAGTCGATGCAGCAACATCATCCCATCTCTCTCTCATTTCCGACTAATAGTGATTCGAGCGACTCAAACTCAGATTCTTATGCTTGAAGACTCACAGAAGCTGAATAACTTTTCAGCTTCTTCACCGTGACCATCTTGATCAATAATCTATTAGATTCTGACTCGTGTGTATCTTCAGCAGTGAGAACACACCATCCTTCAACAGTTTGCGGATGAAGTGGTACTGCACATCAATGTGCTTAATTTCTGAATAAAAAACTATAAATGTGAAAAACTCCTCAAAATAAAATTTTAATAGATACATCCATGTGACTCGAGAATAATCATTCACAAATCTGACAAAATACCTAAAACCCCATTTGAAGTTACTGGACATGGACCCTATACATCTGAATAAAGTAAATCAAAAGGCTTATCAGTCATCTTATTGACCCGATTAGAATAAGACACACGATGAATTTATCGAACTGATAAGACTCACACTTTAAAGATGAAATCTTACATAAAGAGGGAACAAGAATTTTATTTTAGTATAAGTAGAGAAAGGTGACCTAATTGATATTGGTACTCAAATGCTGATGAAGTGCTGATGCAGGCTATCTGATCGGGACCAATTGTAGTTCATACAGTTTGTTCCGCCCACATCCCGTGCCAATCGTCTTCCTCGTCCCAAGCTCCTAAAATACAAGATATTGAAAAATATCATTATACAATTTAAAACTTTGGTAATCTTACTCATTGATAATAGGTTAGAAAAATAAGGTAAATAGAAAACAAACAATAAAAGAAAGGTAAAGGTGGTAGCGAGAGTGTCAATATCCTGAAGAGTGTGCAGGAGACATCTACTAATACTACAGAGTGAGACAGGAGTAAAAGAAGATATAATACATCGGTTCTCAATCATGTGATCAGTTGCCTCCGAATCTATAATCCAAATGTGTGACATAGATAATGTAAGAAACATAAGGATGGCCTTTTTGAGCTAGAGTGGCAGAGAAAGAGGAAGAGTTAGCTTGTGTGTTCTGTTGCTGCTTGACCATTTGAAACTGCTCAAATTCAACATCACAGTTGCTCTCATATGGAAGAGTGGCAGCGATATGTGCACTTCTCGTTGGTTTTTCCTTCATGATGGGGTTGATACCACATATGACATGTCTCTTTGTAATAGTAATAATAGATCACAGAGTCTTCTCCTTGTCCTCCTCGAGGACCTCCTCATTCGCCTCTGGTGCCATCGCAGTCATCAAAACGTCCACTAATGTACCTCTTCGCCCCTCCATGTAACACGACCTCCTCCGCGGCCACCAATGTGGCCCTCTCATCCCTCGATATGTCTCTCTGAGTTGCTAGGGCAGATCAATATGAGATTGTTGTAGTAGTGCCATGTAACACTGCAAGAAAATGACTTCTTCAGAAAGTGATATATTTGTCTCTGATAGAGAACTCACAGTAGAGCTTTTCATAATTTAAGGTCTAACCAAAAATAAACAGGGTAAAGAGTGCCCAAGTAAGTCAGTACCATCAAACGGTTTCACTGGTTCTACATATGCTTCACATTAGACGTGATCGAATATCTGACAATTCCTCTGCTAGGCGATTGAACTCACTATAATGATCATCCATGGGTTGGCCGTTTCTTCTCCAAAACAACTCCTGGATAACGTCATAAACCATATTGATATTGTTGTTTTCTCTATAGAATTCAGGCAAAAAATATCTTAACTCTTTCACAATCACGCATTGAAGGATCAAGTCCTGAATTTTAGACTCCATCGTGGTCAGTACCTGAGGTAGTTAATTGCTGCCTCCACTGTTCAAGCATGAGTCAGTGGAGTCTGAGGGTCAGCCAACAAATGACTAGTCTTCTCTCGATCAGCCACATAAATCTCAATTTTTGTTTCTACTACAAATAATTATTCTCATTAAGTTTTTGGTCTGTAATCATGTCAGAAAATTACCTAAGGCCGGCATCCCACTAGAGTCGCCTGCCTCTGTCTCATTATATTCAGCCATCATGAAATACATGAATTTAAAAAATGAACCCTCTCAAAAAAATAGAAAGAAACTTCCTACTACACCTAAAGAAAGTCAACACCTTCACCAAAACACCCATCAACAAGGACTAACCAAATCTCAGAACTCTGGGCCGAATATCAAATCATCGTTGGAGGTAGAAAGGCAATCGGGACTCAGAGAGACAGGCTCGCGCAAACACACAGCAAGAGACTGGGCTCACGCAGGTCGTGGGGGTGCCTGGGCATGGCCCGTCGTCGACCTGGGAATGGCTGGGCGCAGTTGGCCCTCGACAATGGGGCACAAGCTATTGTTGAGGTGCGTGGGCACTTGGCGGTAGGGTGCATGATCGGCGACGGTTGATGTGCGGAGACCGACAATGAGAGGGAGAGGAACATTACAATTTCGCAGATCTCAGGCACAAGCAATACTTGAAGAATACATTACAACAAAAAACAAATCCAAGGGCCAAAACCCAAGTGACCCAGTCGCTAAAATCGAAAGTAAATGAAGAAATTGGTGAGAATTGATACCTTCACCTGCAGCAGAGAACGGCCGATGTGAGAGATTCTTCTCTGGAGTGAGAACGAGAGAGACGACGACGAAGGAACAGGGATCCGGGTCCAAGGGGGCAGATCAGGTCCGAATCCGCTTTCTTTAGAGAGAGAAGGAGGTCGCCTTTTCTTCTTCTTGAAAGAGAGCCGTACTGTCCGAGTTCAGACGGGGGCTCTAATTTTGCGCGGTTGTCTTTGAAAGAGACACACACACACACACACTTTTTTGTTAAAAAAAAAAAATTATAAATAAAAACAAAGAATTAGGGCAATATGAAAATCTAAAATTTCCAAGAATCATCTCAACCTTTTTCCCGTTGGACCCACAAATCAGTAGATTATTATTTGATTAAGATTCTGGATTTTGCGTAGAGGGCAAAGGGTTTTCATGCTATGTGATATATTTATATTATTAATTAATATTTTAAATCTGCAGGGGAGGAAAATAGAAGAAAATTGGGGAAATATAGAATGCAAATGGTCAGCTAATGATCATTAGGTGATCATATTATTCAAAAGAGCAGGTGATTAGCAGTAACTAAAGTTGTTAGAGATCTGCTGGTTCTAAGTCAAATGCTGCGTAATTATCCATTTGCAATAAACAATAGCCCATTGGTGCTAAACTCATTTCATTAGCCCATGACCTTTTGTTTTAGGTCAAGAAGTTGTTAGATTTTAAACAGTAGCAGTTCAATCTATTTATAGAAAATTGATGGAATACACTAATTTTTAAGGAGAGGAGAGATCTGACAGGCAACCAATTAGCACTGGCAGCATTACCGGCCAAACAAATATGTATGAGACCTCTAACTGGATAGAACTTGGACTCCAAACATTAAATAATACTAATAACAAATAATATAATTAATTTAAGGGGGAAAAAAAACAACTTGCCTTTGTGCCTCAGCCATCTCTTATATCTGAAGCAGATGCCACTTCTGTGATTCAATGGGAGCTCACAAACATGAGAATATAATCAGCTAACCCTTTATATGAAATAAGATTTGCTTTCCAATAATAAGCTGCATCTATCAAACCCACCACACAAGTACACTTCATCCAATCACATAGGCCTCCAGCAAATCTGCCCTCAGAAATTATGAGCCATACAAGTTAACCATATTGTTCATCAGCAGATTCATCCAAAAATACCGGCAACCAAAACACAGTGCAAACAAACTGTAGATTAAAAGATTTCTGGCATAATCGTAGGAGGTTTAAAAAGATCTCCTCCTGATTAACAAACATATATAAGAACAACAACTTTATAACACGCGTCTACAAAAAGCATACATGTGTTCAACACACTCGACTGTTTGTGTTCTCTTCTCACCAACAAAACCCACCAATCAATCCGAAAGGGGAATACAGCACCGCAGGAGCTGAAACTAGTATTTCTAGACTCATGCGTCATCAAGAGCAAGAACACCAGGAAGAGATTTGGCCTTCCAGAAGCTCCAAGCTGGCACCACCACCAGTTGAGATGTGGCTCATCTTGTCGGCAAGCCCAGCCTTCTCCCACAGCAGCAACAGAGTCACCGCCTCCTATGATGTTGTCACCGCCCTTCCGCTCAGCTCAGCCAGCTTCTTTGCAATTGCCTGCATACAGGAAATTGTCAATAGACGTAATTAACAATTATTATGAGTAACAAAAAATGTTTTCTGCTCTACGATGATCATTCAGGCTGCAAACTAAAGTTGTTCTATAACAGTGCATTCCATCAGTTTTGTTTGAAACATCTGTTGTGTTGTTAAAGATTACCTCTGTACCAGCTGCAAACTTATCAAACTCAAAGACTCCCATCGGTCCATTCCAGATGGACAGTCTTAGTGGTGTCCAAAGATTCGTTGAATGTCTTGATGGAATCAGGTCCAATATCAAGTCCCATCCAACCATCAGGGATGGCAGATGCTGGGACAACCTGCACACAAACAAAAAAAAGAAGAAAGAGAAGAAATATGTTGTTAAGCAGCGGCATTACACGCATTAAAAAATTGTCTCAACTCCTGTAGTTCTTCAATATAGTCCAGTAGTCAAAACAATATTCTCTTGAACTCCGGAAATAATGTCTGCTAATTACAAAGCGATAACTAGATAGATAAGACCTAAAATTTGTCATGATTTATCACTTGAAGCAAGGAACTGAATCTAGGATTTTATTGGGTTCTTTTCCCTTATACAAAGCCTTGAACAGTTAATTTGCTATATATTAAGCCTCAGTTATACAGGAGCTGAGGGGACAAACCTTGCTGTTTGCATCAGCAGCAAACTTGTCAGCAACAACAACATCGTGGGCAACAAGAGTGCTACCCCTTTCAACTTTGCCCTCTCAAGAAGTGCTGTGGCAAGACTGAGCTTGTCTTCTTCCACAAGAGATGAGCCAACACGTGCCCTTGTGCCTTGTAAAAATGTGAATATCATTCCTCCCCCAAGAATAAGTATGTCGACCTTTTCCAGCAGTGATTCAATCACACCAATCTTTGATGATACCTTTGAGCCACCAACAATTGCCGCAAAAGGCTTCTTGGGTTTGCCACAGCGCCAACAAGGTAATCAAGTTCCTGAAACAAAACAGCAAATTTAGTTAAAAAATGACAGGAAAAAAAAAATGCAAACCGCTGCATATGATACTTTTACTAGAATTTGCGTAGTCAAAAATGAATAATAGGAATGTGTTTCAGAACAAAGTTCCCAACCCCACCCCCACACCCCCACCCCCCCCCCCCCCCCCCCCCACCCCAAAAAAACAAAAAACAATAAACAATAAAAACACATGCTCAAGCTGTATTCATTTTTCCTTTTTTACATCTAAATTAGAAAAGCTAAAATAATGAAATCCAAAAGTATACAAAGAAGAATTAAAAGATAATGAAAATGCAATCAAACCTTCTGCATAAGGAAGCCGGCAACAGATGGCTTCAAGAACTTGGTAATCCTTCAGTCGAAGCATGAGCCCGGTGAGCAGTGCCAAAGCATCATTTACATAGAGATCAGCAAGAGAAGCTAATTTCTTTGCAAACTCTGGATCATTCTTCTCTTCTTCTTTGTAAAACCTCACATTTTCCAGAAGCAAAACTCCTCCATCTGGCAGTGCGGCTACCATTTTCTCAACTTCCTCACCAATACAGTCATTGGCCATCTCAACCTATATCATGTATAGTAAAATTTGAAATGTTAGATGTGAACAAGCTTTCAGATTAAGGATCCACTTCGTGAAAATACATCATTGAGGACAGTGGGAGACATACATGACACCAAGAAGTTCAGATAGCCTAGGAACAAGGGGCTTCAAACTGTACTTTGGGGTTACACCCTTGGGACGGCCCTGCGAAGTCAAGGGAAAAATCAATAAACCTTTATTTATATGTCCAAAAGAATATAAACAAAACCATCTAATTGCAGAAACAAAAGATTGATTATCAAGGAAGCTATTACACAGAAATCAGGGTCTGAAGGCAGAATTAGTACTAAATGTTTCTATAAAGTAAACATGCATCACATGGGACATTAATTGAATATAGATAGATAAGAAATGCAACTGCAATTTCAGGAAAAAAACGGCAAGTGTGAAAAGATAAAAAGTAAACCATGCTGATTATATACATTGATTAGAGGAAATTTGTGTAATTCCTTTCATTGACAAAAGAAACAAATAAAACCCACCCGTTGTGAAATATGGATAAGTCCACTTGAGACCAACAATTTAAAGGTCCATGGAACATCAACTAAAGTTAACCATATGTCAGCTTGATCATAAGTCACTAACAAACAGCTATATCAGACATCTCGAATAACTCAAGTTTTGCCTGACTGAAAATATTGTTGTAATAGCTCATTATTGTAGCATGAAACTAAACTAATAGCATGTTTGAATTGATCACGCCTTAGTCTTTAGTTCCTCGTCGTTCACTTTAATCAGAAACTAAGGACAAGAATTTATTCAGAAGCAACCTAGTATATTTCCTTCCTGCTTGAAAGGACTATAAACCTCCAAACAAAATGCATCCAACCATTTCAATCATATTATGGAAAAAAAAAATCTTCCCCTTCACTGCCACAGGTTTTCAAAATTTTATCAGTATTTCTAGCCATCTGTACTCTCTCTTACTCAGCTTCTACTTTGCAGGAATTCAATATTCCAGCTAATCTATGATTTTATTTAACTTTTTTTCATTCCTAGATATTCCATAATGATTCTTTTAAGGTCTACATATGCATCAAATATAAACTTTTAGAGCAGAGGGAGAATTAGAATCATGAAATTTAATTCCTGATTAAACAACTCTGCAAAACTTAATTCTTCAAAAAACAAAAAACCTACCAACCACACGCAGTTTTTAAAACCTCAACTGGCAATACCTTATCCATTAGGATCCAGAGTCAAAACTCAAATAAACTTGCGACGTGACACGTGCAACAACTTTAAGGTAGATCCTCCAAATAATACTCTTGTAGACCAACAATTTCTAAAAGTACCATAACTCTATCCCTATCTTTCTCAAAGCTGTGAAGAATTACCATTCCTAGCTCCGTAAGATGTTGATCTCTAAATTACTGTTGTCATGTTTAACACATCTAAATTGGTCTCCGGGTTCATCATATCTAGTTTAATGATATCTACCAGCTTTCTTTTGAAACTAAAGTAATTATATATTTACATGGCATATAGTGTTGGCCCAGAGGCCCATCACTCTAGTTTTGATGATAATTAGCTCATGTAGTTATAGTACTAATGATCTTGTGTTTAATTAGTCTCAGATATTTGATCAAGATCTTAGTAGGTGTTTAGCTTCAACAAAGATTCGAAGTCAAGTTTTGAAACTAGCACGTGTGGTTCAAGAGCTCGCGCATAAAGATTGCATCAAGTACTCAAGAGGAGTCTAATCATTGGATCAGGGTTTGGACCAAGTCAAGAAAGAGAAGAAGATTTTCAAGAAGACTTGTGTCGAGTTTTGTAAGTGTCAAGATTTTATTTTTAGATAAAATGTAAATGATAGATTAGTTGGTGAATTGCTCAAGTTCATACACACACACACACACACACACAAAATTTATATGTGTTTTTAAAAAATACCGTTTTGGTTTTTAAGCTTCAAAGTATACATGTGTTTTATCAAAACTATTTAGAGCTTATGTTAAAACATAGATATTTCATCTCATATGTGTAGTGAATCATATCCACACACACTAAGCTTCAAAAGTGTTTAAAATATCTTGTTTTTGTATTTGGAAAAATTTTGGAAAAAATCGTTTTCAATTTGAAGATTGTTTTTGAAAAATACGATTTTTGTTTAAAGCCAAATTTCTATATCACAAAATAGTTCAAAATGTTTGTAATATGTTTGATTTTTAATAAAAACATGTTTGTATATTAAAGTATATCAATGAACTTATTTTTGTAGAATTTATGAGAATTTATGGGATTTTATAAGATAAAAAGACCAAATTTAATCCCTAAAAATGTTTGACCAGGCCTTCTGTCGGTCGACCGAAACAGAAGTCGGTTGACCGGTCCGATCGACCGATGTGCACAAAACGTGCCCAGCAGCTTGGTTGGAGGGCCGATCGACTGACCCGGTCGACCGGCAGAGAGCTATGCTCTCTGTATCCAGGCCTCGGTCGACCGGGCGGTAGACCGGTGGCAGAGAACGGTCAGATTTTCGACCGTTGATCGGTTCGAACGACAGCAGCTTCAGCTGCTGATTGGCCTCAACGGCCATATTTTGGGAGCCTATAAATTGGGGTTCCCTTTGGACTGTTTTCTATAAGATTTTAAGTGAGTTTCAAGCTAGTTTTTCTACATCTTTTAGTATTTACCTCCACTTGTTTAGAGTCAAATACTTTCATATCAAAAGGAGAGTTTTCAAGAGTGTTTTGAAAAGAGATTTCTTGAGTTTTTTCTCCACTATTCTATCTAGTTTTCTCACACATACTTGAGTTTTCCATTACTACATCAATCCTATAGAAGAGTTGTTGTGAGTGTTTTAGATGATCAAAGTGTTTAGATCACCAAGTGTTCTACTTTGTATTTGAGGAGGCGAACTTGCGGGTTCGTGTTGTTCGAGTTCTTGGGGAGCTTGGTGTAGAGGTGCGGCCTCAGCAAGCTAGTGTGCTTGCGTGTGTAGTTCTTACGGGAACAAGAGAGGGACTAGCAAGTCCAAAAGTTCTAGCGTGAACTCCTTGTAGATGTTACGGCACCGAGTGATCCGGGAGATTGATTCTAGTGGAAATCCTTCATAGTGTTGAAGGCGAGTAAGTAGAGCAAGGGTGCTCGAACCTCGAAACAAATCTTCCGTGTTTGCGATTGCTCTCTCATGTGTTTATATCTTGCATGCTTACATTGCTTTCATCTTATATGCTTGATATATCTTGTGCTATATTGATACATTCTTAGGATTGTTTGCTAACACTTGTATTCAACCAAGAGAGCCATAGTGACACCTCAACTCTTATCTAGAGGAATATTGAGGAGATAGTACAGAGCCCTTCACCGAGAATTCGGCTATACTCTTATTTATACTTGGTGCGTTTAGCATAATAGTTTTTATTGCTTAATAGTTTTTAATTCCGCATTAATACATTATTAGATTAGCTAGTCACATATTCACCCCCCTCTAGGTGACCTACAAGTGGTATCAGAGCTGGTGCTCTGATTGGGGTCAAACAACCTTGAGTTAAAGATCCTCTTTTAGCTAATCGCAATATTTGTACACAACATGGATTTCATGACAGCTCCCATGTTTGACATTCTTAACATCCAAACTTGGAAAGTTAAGATGTCAATGTACCTCAAAGCCCTAGGCATTCATGTTTATCTTACTACCATTAAGGATTCATACTTTAGTAATAGCAAGTATCTTGAGGCAACTCAAAAGCCATCCATGCTTTAAAGAGTACCCTAAATGATGAATATTTATCTAGCATTTCAACTTTGATTCGGCTTTTATAGTATGGAACACTATACTCTCCCTTGGCGAACAAAAACAATACTATGCGGGGAGCAACTCGGATGATGGAAGTGATGCTTCCAACATATGCTACATGGTCCAAGGGAATAACCCCCTTGAGGGTAAATTCCGAATCCGAGCTTGATGAGAATGTTGACATGCCCATATGATGAGCTTGCTTCATTTTGTCAACAACTTCTTGAAAAATATATTTACTTAAAAAGGACCATAAAAGATTGAAGAATAAATATGAGTCCATTTCAAAGAAAAGATTCTTTTCAAAATAAATTTGAAAACATTTCAAAAGAAAATGAATTTTTGAAAAAGGAGAATGTTTCCTAACTAAAAATTAAATAATCTTTGTGAAGGTAATAATCTTTGAAAAATAAAATTAATTTGGTGGAAAAAGAAAAAGAGATTGCTTTGGAAGAAAATAACTCTTTGAAAAGAAAAATTGTTTCAAAAAGAAAAAGAAAATATTTCTAAAAGAAAAAAGGTTGTTGATCTCATTCTTACCATGCTCTTCATGCCACCATTGATAAAAATGAGATTCAATTTTTAAAAAATAGAATAAATTATTTAAGCTCAACTTGAGCAATTGTGCATGTTCATTCAAAATTAGAAACCTTATTTCAAAAGAAACAAGCTCCACATGTTCATGCACATAACCCACGGCACACATATGCACATCATGATCACACTCATTCTCATATGCATGCTAAGTGTGTATAAATGTACACATTGCGGCCGCAAAAGGCCATTTAGCAAAGTTTTATTTTGATAAGGTAAATTCTATAAATTTGCTAATAAACAATGTTTGGGTTCCATTTGATGCTAATCCCAGTGGACCCAAAAGAAAATGGGTACTAAAATCCCACCACTTGTGTTTGATGTAGGTTGGGGCTCACATGACGTGAGAGAGAGTTGGTGCCTAGTGGTGGATGCATGAGCTGATGGACATACCTATGGATGCATCACTATCAAAGGAAGTTTAGTGGGAGTACCACCATGTTTTGGAGACTTAAGAGTATGGTGCATTGGTTTGGTAACTATCTCTAAACTCCTATTTAGTTTACATGCTTTTACATGGATAATATTTTTAGCATGTTTTGGTTTTGTGCTTCTTGTGGTGATACTAGTTTAGATGAACTATTCATTAAAATTTGTGTATATACTTGTACAAGTAGTGAGCAACATTGATTCTTATATGTTTGTAATTCATTGCTCATTTGTACTCATTACATGTCCATGATAACTTAGTTTTGATGATTCTTTCATTTATACTTGTTATCCCTATTTTGTACAGTTGCTTCCATGTATATGTTATTCTTGTCTAAAACTAATAAATATTACATGTATACCCTTGAGTCTCTTACCTCATGCAAAATACTATTATAAACTCGTTTGTGTTTGGGATATGTATGTATACAGTTAGTTTTGATAGAACATACATATACCTTGAAATTTGATTTTAATGAAAAATAAATTTTTATGATTTTCATATTGTCCAATAAAAAGAATTTCATGTTTATTTGAGCTTTATTGATTATTTCATGAATATGCTATTCACTAACTTTTGTACACTCACATTATTTGTTTACTCATGATTTTATTTCATGAGCATTTTTTTTAGCCTTATAGATTTCGAGTGTCAACTCTTGTGTATTTAGCAATGTTTCATGGGATATATCATAATAATTTGGTTTCATGTTTGAAGGATCTTTAACTAGTTTTTCAAAAATTATTTTAAACTAGTTATTTATTCTTCAATGATAGAGTTTTCAAACTATGCTAAAATCTGTTCAAACTCTTATTTTTGAAAACCCCTACCAACCTGAGGGCGGTGGATGGGGACCATGCCTTGTATGCTCAAATTGAAAATCTTTTTAACATGTGCATGAATAGGGTGGATAGTTATGAGTTATACACATGAACTTCATGAAATTCTATTTTTGTATACTCATATGTGTTTCTAATATGTATGCTTCAAACTTCAAATAATATCAATTTCAATTGGTATTTTCTTTCTCATACATATATATGTTTTTGCTTATGCTTGATTACAATATCCATTACATGTAAAGCACAAATTATGTTTATGCTAAGCTTGACTTAAAAGTTAAATATAAATTGGTGTCTTTATATGCTTATGCATTATTTTCAATTGGTATTTCAATTGATATCAAAATATTACTTCATATTTTACTTTTAATGGTATCAAAAATTTACAATATTTCAACTTCAATTGGTAAAACTTTTTTTAATTTACAATGTTTCAATTTCAATTGACATTTATTTGGTATCAAAATTTACAATATATTTCAATTGGAATCAAAATATAAAATGTGTTTACTTTCAATCGGTATCAAAAATACAAAATATTTACTTTCATGGTATCTCAAAATTTTGTTATTTACAAATGGTGCCAAATTTTGTTTTAAGAACTTCCAAAGTTTGGCTTAAGTATTAATGTATTATCAAAATTTTGTTCAAAAATGTTTTGATATGTATTGCATATATGCAAGGGGAGTTAACATCTCTTCTATATATAAATTCATGTTGAGTGTATCGTATATTGAGGAGCTTGACATCTCTTCTTTATGGGTACAAGTGTCGGGGGAGTTAACATCTACGCTTCTGCATTGTATATTATGCTTTATGTGAGTTAAGGTCTTGTCATACCTTCTTCATGTAATGCATGTATGCAGGGGGGGCTAACTTCACGTCTCTCTCTTCATGAATGTATATCGCATACATATCTTTATTGTTGATTTGTTTTCGCCCCTTTGTTGATGATTTGACAAAAAGGGGGAAAAGGATTTTGAGTTATATATGCATGTTTCTTTTCTTGCTTATGCATATATGTATGTTTTGTTTTATGCAAAAAGGGGAGAAGGATTTTGTTTATGCAAGAAGGGGAGAAGAATTTGGTGGATTTTATGCATGTTGTCTCCTTATTTATGCATATATGTTTGTTTAGTTTTATGCATTTATTGAATATCTTATTGTTTATTGCTATGCATGAGTTAAGGGGGAGCTTCTATGAAGCTTAACTT